>VWZK01020981.1:0-14829 GCA_013396935.1 Baryphthengus martii | reverse complement strand
GTCATTCCAAGTGTTATTTTTTTTTTTTTTTTTTTTTTTTTTCCTCAACACTCTTAGGATTAATTTTGGATTTCAGTGGATCTGGATTTCAATGACTTTCCTTCTTCTGCTCTCTGGTTTATTTTTCTGAAAATTCAAGCAGTTGTGTTTTACTGACAGATATCTTAGTGGAAAACGGCTTCTGTGTCAAAAGAATGTTTTCTTGGATATAATATTTTAAGTTCATATGGGGTTTCAGGCAGGCACTCTCCTTGAAGGATGAAACCAAGCAGCCTGTGTCTTAGCTGATCAGTCACAGTTAAACACGAAAAGCCATTTTTTAAATATTTGTGACCAACCCATAGATTCCTAAGAAAGACTTTTGTCCAGTACATTTGATAAATCTGTAAGTTCAAGGAAACTTTAGTTGCAGGCCCAGTGATGGTCTGCAAACAGATGAAAAAGATTCCATTTAGAAGGTATTTTATTCAGAGTTTTTTTCGTTCAGATCTAGCAGAGACTGTATTCTATCTGATCTGCATTCTTTCGAAAGAATTAAATGGCATAGAGCTCTCGGAGCTCAAAAGTAATGTTTGTTGAGAAAGAACTCACTTCTTCAGTCTTAGTTCTCCCTTTGATTTTGATGGGCGTTTTACCACGAAATTCTTCATGACTTGGGCCTTGTACAATTTAGGTCATCCATTTTAGGTTAAGCTTTGGGAAAGCATGATTGTTGGCATACTACCCTCCCACTGTCACTCCCTTATAGTAAATAAAAACACTCGAGAGCCTTGATGACAGCAGTACCAGCTTGAAAGTGTAACCTCGGCATCTCTTGAAATGAAAACAGATGCAAGTAAATGTTCTGGCATTGAAACATTACAATTAAATCCCATTTCAAATACAGTTCTTTAATTGGGAAGCGTCCCGAGCCCAGGGTTCGCTTCCCAACAAACACAACTCTTCTGCTAATTGGTGTGGCCCCCATATAAGCCTTGGGTGGATCTGAAGTTAGCTGTTGTTATTCTGGCCTGACTTTCCAACCACATTCATTTTGCTAAATTGCATTTCTATAGAGAGTGGGTTAATGTGCTGCAAGTGTTACTAAATCTATGGAATCACTGTTTTTTTTGTTTTTTTTTCTTTTAAGCAGAAGATCAAAAACCCAAACCACTTTCTATTTTTAAATGCTGTATTTCCATAAACAAAAGTAGACTTTTGAGCAACGACCCTATGAAGATTAGGTGGTCCTGAAAGGGAGCCCTGTTTCTCCATGTTTAATACTGACCACAATACTAAATTATGCAAATCTTTAAAGGATGCTCAATCAAAAGACCTGTATAATTTAGCTGGTTAAGATTTTTCTTTTTAATCTACGGGTGTGGTTTTAATGCTGACAGAGGTAAAGGTTAAACACCCATCACAGCTTCCACAAGGTGGTCAGAAGGGTTTGCGGAAGGGCCCAAGGCAGACTGGTCAGATCTCTTTGGACCCAACACCAGACTCTGAGCTGTGTTCACTCCAGAATATCCTGGATCAGATTTAAAATCCCACAGGCGGGAAGGGGCTGGTACCTCTTGAGGGGTACTTCTTGTTTTCACAGGGCTTTGCAGAGCTGTAACTCAAGCTGAAAAGAAGGGAGAGAGCCTGTGGCCTTGGCTTTGGTGTTTTGGAGGGAGGAAGGAGGCTGCTGCTCTCACTGAGTATGCCGAAGAAAATACAGCACCTTGGTTTGATGCCCCAAAAGCAAGTGATTTAACAGCTCTGCTGTGTATTGAATCAGAATCTTGGCCGCTATTGCTCTAAATATAGAGTATATCATTCATACATTCCTGAATTCACACTGCTTTACCCTTCTTCAGGAGAATAAATGATGGACCAAAACCTCGCTAACATGTTGCTTATTTTCCTTCCATGTTTGTTTACTTTCCATCTCCATATTTTAACTTTCTTTTTTTTTTCTTTGCCTTTTCCAGTCTTTTTTTCCCCTCCTTTTTGCTTTTCATCCATTCTACATTAGATGCGGTTTTCACTCATTTCTCTTGTTTTGGAAAGGCTTTTCAAATTAATCTTTGCACTTCATTTTATCACCTTTTTTACTCTGTATCTGCGTTTAATGTCTTTTTTTTTTTTTCTGTTTCTCACACCATCCTTGCTTTTGCTTCCATTTTGTTCTGTTTTTTCCCTTCCCATTTCTGAATTTCCTTTCTGTTCTCTGGTATTACACTAAAACACTGGGCAAATAAATGTCTTTGTGGAGACTTTTATCCCTGGAAGTGTTTCATAGCCATGAGGTGCCTCTCCCCAGCACCCTTGCAGAGATTGATATACAGACTGGATGCTTCAATCCCTAAATGCATGTTCAGCTGCTTAGCATTCACATCTAAACTTTAATAGTTTGAATTTCATTCTTAAGTGCAAGAAATGACCAAATGCTGTCCCGTATTCAGGTCTGCAAACTTGACATCGAGGAGAAAGTCCCTGCTAATGAACGTATCGTAGGAAAACAGAGATGGAGAGAGTCCTCTTGCTTTGTGCTGCAGTGATTGGGACTCCCCTGCTCTGGGTGGTTTCTCTCTTCTCTTGAAAGCCAAACCGCCCTGGAAATGGAGAAGCAGCTCCTGCACAGTTACACTGCACACCCTCCAGCCTTGCTGACTTTCTGTGAACTGGCTCCAGTCCACAGGAGCTGTGGTCACCAGCAAGGAGCGGGGAGTTTGCGGTGTCTTTGTTCCTTTAACCTGGTGCCCTAAGAAGGATAATCCAGAAAAGTCAGAGCAGTGGCTTTTTGACTTAGCGAAAGAACAAATGGCTCATCACAATCTGTCTTGGGAAGGCTCTCATCACACTAATGAGGTCTGTCCCAGGCATTCTCTTGCTTCAGAAAATAAATCCTATCTTGTAGTAAGGATTTTTCATCCTATCTGTCTGAATTTGGTGTCTTCCCTTTCAGGCACCTTTCTCTGGTACTACTTGTCTTACGGTGTCCTCTGTGTCTCTTCCCTCATCGATAACCAAAACGAATGCTGCTGTTTCTTTTCTTCTTGTTTTTTAATTCTGCTTCTCCAAGGGCACTGCTACTCACCAATTCCATTATGGTGAAAAACAAATAGTCCTTTCTGACAGCTGGAATGTGTGAATTTCCTTCGTTATCTTCAACCTGTGGTTGCATCCAGAAAAAAAGAGAATTTCAGTACTGCCTAGAAAACATAGATCTTTCACCAATTTAACACTAGCAAATGTCTTGATATATTTCTTTAGTAGGTGGGAAATTTCATGAGAAAATTTGTAGACAGGCAGTGGCTCCTTCATTTGTGGCTGAAACTTTTGTTGCTTTTGCAATTAGCAGTGATTGCTTAAGAAAGGAACAGTTTGGTTTGGTTTGGGAAAACTGCTTGGAGTTCAGTGGGTTCTGGGCATAGTTAAGGACAGTGCTTTCATTTGGTGGTGGGGGTGGTGATGCAGCTTGTGCTTCTTGGAATCTCTGCTGCATTCTTATAAATTACATGTCACAGGAAGCCTGTTTTTGGTTTACTTTCAATTTAAAGTAATCCCCTCCCCCTGCTTTTATTAAACCAGGGGTCAATTCCAGGAGCTCTGGTGGCAAAAAGCAGTTGAGCAACAAACGCGTCTGATCCCTAAAGATTATCTGATAAATCTCCAGTGACTCAGGGCAGATGTTCTGGCTGGTATGTCACCTCCTTCCAGTGCCTGGGAATTGGGAGTGTAACCAGAATGTCACTGTGCTCAGAAGATTTACACTTAACCAGGAAAAATCTCTTACTCTTACTTGTCAGTGCTGGAGGTCTGCCTGGGGTAAGGTTGGCACGATGGCAGGAGGGTGTCAAGGTGGCCAAAAATCTTCTTTGTAGGATAAGGATAAGGACAAGAGTATGAATAAGAAAGAATAAGAGTAAGAATAAGAAGAAAGAAGAGTAAGAATAAGAATAAGAAGAAAGAAGAGTAAGAATAAGAGTAAGAATAAGAATAAGAATAAGAATAAGAATAAGAATAAGAATAAGAATAAGAATGAATAGGAATAAGAAAGAATCTGATCATCTCACCTTTTTATTTTTTTGGTTTCTTTTTTCATTGTTATATCAACATTTGCTTAAAAGCAGAAAGCTCAGAGATGTAATGACAGGTTCAAAGTTAGTAAGGGAAGTGTAGCTGGTACAAACACACCACTTTTGGAGCCCGTGCTGCCTCCATCCTGAGTAGTTTTCCCCCTGGGATGCTTGGGGAAGGCACTGCTGTGGTTCTGGCTTTGCCTGGAGCTCTCACACTGTTGCCCATGGAGGTATAATGCAGGTTGAGGGCTTTGAATATATGCCTGGCAAATGTGTTCTGGGTGGTCGTGGGTGGGTTGGCAAGAGAGAGAGAAAATAACAGTATCCATAGCTAAGTCCCGAGTCAAAAAACCCCCAACCATTTAGCAATTCAAACTGAATCATGGTCGCAGTTTGTAATAACGTGGCGTGAAAAATTAACAGCTAAATTCAGGATTTATTTTATTTGCCTATGTAATCACTGAAAGGACCTGGGGAAACAAGGCTGCTGGTTGAAAAGAAAATATCTAAAGTGCTTAGATGGTTAAGTACATAGCTTAAAAAAGCAAAGCTTGCCACATGTGACGTTATAAGTCAGTAAAGCTGTGCTGTAGCATTATGGAAATGAAAATAGCGCAAATGTCTATTTTATTTCAGTTTATTTTATTTGCAAGCTGTTGCCTTATGCTTGTTTATAAGGAGGTGTTAAAAATGGTATATCCTTATATGAGCTCTTTTATGTGCTCCCATAATTACATACTCCATTTTAACTCAGATCACAGATGTCAGGTCAAAATTCTGTCCTCTAAATCAAGAGAAACAAATTTAAAGAACAGAGGTAAGAAAAAGCTGCTGAATATTCTCTGCTGTCTCATAAAGTGATCCTTAAGTATTCTGCTGAGTTTCCCAGGAAACAAGATGTCTCTCAATGTTATTTTTACATTCCTCTGCTTCCTTGTACTTTGAAATAATTTACTCTGTGTGAAAATCCTCTCCCTAGCTGATCTGTCCTTCCTTTCTCAGCAGGGCCAGTCGGGTGGAGCAGGCCAGGGTCAGGGCCCATTTTGCAATGTAAGGATCCGTGGGGCTCAGCGAGCTTCTCCATATGGCCGGGTTCTCCCCAAACCCAAGTTATCACTTGACAACAGACAGTGGATCTGATCTGTAATAGAACCCTACAGCTGAAAAACCTCTCGGGGAAGTCATCCAATCTATTCCCCTACACACGACAGGATTATCTACAGCCATGTCATTTCTGACAGAATTTTTTTTCCCAGCCTCTTCTTAAAAGCTTTTATGATGGAGATGTCACACTCTGCCTTCTTTTCCGAGCCAAATAACTCCTACTTATGTATTCTTTCCTTTTCCAGCGTATTTCCTAGACTTATGTCCTTTATTTCAGCTTTATTGCAATCTTCTTAGCAATGCCGTGCACAGTATTCCAGGTGACTCCATTCCAGAAGAGGCAAACACATGAGATTCGATGTCCTGTCTGAACATGATTTTTTTATTTGAGCTACTTAAAATTAGTTTCAATTCATGCCATCTATCTTGATGGTGTGTTTCAGAAGGAAACACCTTACTGGTGGAAACAGTGAATTGTTGCTTCCTTGAACATGAAGGACAATTGTGCCATACCTGCTCATTCCCAACAGTCGGTGAGATCTGTTGGCCCTGTTCCAGAAACTTAAAGATACCCAGTTTGCGAGGCTTACATTGTTCTGAAGTATTTAACACCATGAAAATCTTGGAAATTTTCTGTTTCCTTGATGAATAGTAATGAGGCATTCACAGTGTTCTCTGTATTCAGCATACGTGGCCGTAACGGGCACACGGTTTCAAACTCCTGAGTCCATCTGCTATAGATAAAGATGCAGAGCAATTATTACGTACTGGATAGCAGGTCCTGGTGGAGAGGAGCAATCTGAAAAAAAAGGCCGGAGCTGCAGTTGTGATCTGACCGTGCTTTACAGTGGGCAGAGCTGTGTTTTGGAGCTCCTTTTTCCTTTGGGAAATCTCAGCTGCAGGCTTGAGCAAGCTCTCTGCTCTTCCTACCACTGCAGGAGGAGAAAGGTAGTGCAGAGCCAAAGTTCTTTCCATATTTTTCAGCTTACCAAATGATACAAAATTAAGCTGTGGTCTTTTTAGGCCTGGTTTCTAGTAAAACAGTCTTTCTGAATTTCCTGGGGCAGGCTTGGTTACATCATGCCCGGTGACATACTGTTGGCATCTGGCAGTAGACTGTAAAATGGGGAGAAGTAAATCAAAGGCATGTTAATATTAATACCTCTGTGTTGCTTGCTGCTTGAGGAATGCAGTAGAAAGGGAGTCATATGTAGTTTATAGAAGAAGGGAATACGTTCCAGATGGTAAACGTGTGACTAAGCCCTGTGTATAAAAAGAGGGGTTTCCCAGTGCCTATTTAATCTCCACATAAAAAGGCAGGTTTTCTAAAACACTTCCCACTATATGTCAGCATAAATCAGAGGCATTCTTCATCTTGAATCAGAAATTTAGTAAATAATACCCATCTAGTCTGGCATTTGTTTATTCATAAACATTTATTTATTAATAAGAAACTCAAGTGAAATGCTAGTGGAAATCTAATGCATGTGAAAGTTTTGAACAGAGGTTCTTGCTCCACCTTATATCACCTTTATATGTTGACATACACGTTGGCCTTTCGGTATTATATATTTACGTAGACTTTGTGACCTTTGAATTGAATTTAAAATATCTGTGGCAGCTGAAAATTAACATTTTCCCTATAGTTGCAAGAAACAGTTAATGCACAATCTGTAGGCATGAAAGTTGCTAAAAGAATGGGTGGAATAACTGTAATTGATCAACAGATTGAAGAATATTATTAGCTGCTTTCAGCCAAATTTTGAACGAGAGAGGAGGTAAAAGTCTGCAAGTTATTCGCTGCAAAGTATTTATTCAGCTTTTATTATCATTGTGGTGTTAAATTGTACAACATGCATAGCGCCCAAAATGCATCAGGCATCTTAAAACAACGAAGTCACCCACTTGGAATAATTTGGTTAAATTAAAAGGCTGGAGCGCTCCTATTCTTTTCTGTTGGAAAGTCAAAGAGGGTCTGAAAAGTCCAAGGAGGTAGAAACTTCCTTGCTGTGCCAAAGACTCTCTAGTGTGTTTGAGATGGAGAACCTGTGGGATAGGTCCTAGAGTTGGTTCCTCCAGTCCAGGAGAACGCATCTGAAGCCAGGGCTCCATAACATTAGTCCTGTCTTAACCAGGGTGACTTGAGCAGCCCTTGTCCTTGTTGCATCAGCCTAGTCTTTCCAAGAGCCACCACATAGGCTGACATCTCTCCATTCTGCTGGTGTCGAAGTTTGTGGACAGTGTGTGCCACTCCCTTCCTCTTAGCTTCTGGGCCAAGTGATGCCCACAGTGACTGTGTGGTCAAAGTTCTAATTTTCATGCCGAAATCACTTTGTGCTAAATTTCTTGGAAGTCATGATGTGTGTCCTGCATGATGGACATTTCCCCATGAGCTTTGCCTGCTCCTCTGATGGATGGCCAGGCACTGGAGCACTGAGCCAATGCTGCCATGGAGAATGTGGCAGTTTTAGATGTTTTTTCTGCACGCAGAGCATTAAATGTGAGCTGCAGCTTGCCCATGGGCAGGAGGTGCAGAAGGTGATCTCAGATAAACCCCCTTACCACATTGAGGGGGTATATGGGATTTCTTTGAAGTCAGTCCTTCAATCTCAGTCTGGCGGGAAACACTGGGGATGGATGAGGAGGACGCCTGGGGACGGAGGCAAACTACTCCTACCCAGGGTGAGGGAAGACAAAGCGACTTAGAGAGGGGTGCGAGCAGTTCCAAGGAAACTTCTCAACTAATTAAAAGCTGATCTTGGTCACAGAAGGAAAAAGTGGTCTCTGGAAAATACTGACCTGTGACACTTGCTTGTGAAGTGGCCATAAGATATTAAGGAATTACCACCTCACGGGTGGCTTTTTTTTCCTACTTGCTGCTCAGATATGGTAACTGGGTAGCAGAGCGCTGATACTTGGTTTGGTGCAGGACTGCTCACAGCCCTTTGGATATAGGCTCCATCTGTTATTTTAAAGGATTTCTCCAACTGTTGTGGACTGTGAAATAACAGCTTTTAAAAATATGTCTCCCTTTTGACCCATAGCATCATGTGCCTTCCTGAGAACGACACTCTCCAGACTGCCTAATTGGCTCCGTGAGACCAGAGCTACTGCATGATCCCCACCAGAGTCCCACCCGATCCTCAGTGACAGCTCCGACCCATCTCTGAGCCCAGGAGCCTGGTGAGAAATGGCAGGGGCTGTTGGCTGATGTGGGGGGGCTGGTGCACCTCCAGGTCTGGGGGTGCCTTGGTGTGTATTTGCAGGTTTGCCTATTCCCGTGTCTCCTGCGAGCAGCCCAGGAGTGGCTGCTTTTGGGTTTAGCTTGGGAATGACTCGCATTATTCATCAGGCTCTATGGCTGCTTGGCACCTCCAGACTCCTCCTGGCTGTTGATATGTAAAAATAAATCCTCACAATGGCTGTTCAAAGTAAGGGCTGAGAGCTGGCAGCAGTTTTATTAAAGCACGCTGAGCAGAAGCTGAAGAGAACAGAGAAGAGTTAGCGGGTGTTTGTAAAACAGGCTGGACAAAGCCACCTGATTCCTGAACCTTCTCCGGCACCAACTTCCATGTTGGAGCAGCAGAGATGCTGAAAGAGTGAGAGCCAAAGGCTCTCGCTTGAAATGTGGGAATTGACAGGAGACCAGCAGGGTAGGACCTCAAGGAATGATTAAGGAAATCCTTTAGGAGGTCTGTGAGGGAAGCAGGACTAAACTGGTGCATTGCTTTGAAGGAGGGCGGTGCAATTTTATAGATACTACTAAGATCTGATGGGCATCTGTGACAGAGACCAAGGAATGGAGAAACATCCTGTAAAACCAGTCCACTGCCATTTAAAAACAAGAGAAATTTCTCTCCTGCTTTATAACGTACTGAACACTGAATTCTTTTTAGCAGCGTTTACCACCATGAATCTTTGTTCCCTCTGGTTTGAATCCCTGAGCACAGAAGACATGTTTGTACTCCCTTAAGTTTGTTGGGAGTGTGCAACTTGCAAACATTTGATAACAAATAATTAAATAACTTCATTAAAAAAAATAATTTCAATTCAATCATTTAATTTATAAGTAAATTAAATAAATGAATTTATAAATGACGTAAATAATTTTAACTGGGCAAGTGGTTTTAGAAAATGTTGATCTAGTTTTCAAGGGGTCCCATCCCCATCCCCATCCCCTCCCCAACATTTTATCTAATAGAATGTTAAAGCTGATAGCAGCAAAACTCTGTTTTTGTCAAATCTGCATAACTACAGCAGTCATAACAAAATGAATCTCTCTGCCTGAATGCCAATGGGTTTCTGTCCTGTGTCAGTTCTTTCTCTGATAAGATGATTTTTTGTCTATATATAAATAAATACATCTGCTCAAGGCCCCATCTTTCCTTTCACCAACATAACTGATAATATTGTGTTTGTCCTTCAAAGTCATGCAAATGGAATCCTCAGGCTCTTGGTATGAAATGCTGGCTAACCTGATTATTTTCTTTAAAACATAAATGAAATTATTGCTACCCCATTCCATTCTCACACCCTTTATAATCTCCTGGCAGAAAAAGGAGAGATAGATAATAAGATACTCGAATCACTTTCTTACCCTGTAATTAGCACATGAAAAAAGAAGTTACTGAAAACAGTAATTCCTCATTCATTTGTCTTTATTTTAATTTTCCTTTGAAGCCAACATATTTTCTCTGAGATTTCATTAGCAGCCATTTTTGTAAATGAGATTCCCACTAGTAAGCATCAAGTTTGAGTGCTCTGTTGCATTAAAATTTAACATTTTTCTATGGCTTAATATAAATTCTTCTTGATTCAGAGAGGCTTTTCTGTGCTGTTCATAGTTTGAAGGGCTGGATCTAATTAAGAACACAAGTGCCTAAAAGTTAAATGCTTCAATACCTAATTTTGAGGCATCTGGCCCCTCGAATGCGGTTCAAAATCTAATGTTACTGAGTCCAGCAAGCATCTGTGCTTAAGGGAAGATTTAGGCATCTCACAAAAAAAATCCGAAACAGCCAACAAGCTGAAAGAGCAACTCCTAGGACAGTTTTAAAGCCTCCCACATGGGATTCTTAAGCCAAAAGGAAGTACCCTAAATGAATTTTTAAATCTCTCCTGAAGATAGGTCCATTTCTCTAAAATAATTGAGTGTTACTCTTTCCGCTTTAAAAAGTTCATCAATGGTGAAAAAAAAAAAAAAAAGAAAATATTAGAAACTGTCTTTGGAATAAAGACTGGAAAGCAGGATGGTGTTTCTGTCTGTTCCTGCCAAGCTGGAGCACCGGCAGCCTGCTGCATGTCTGCAGGTGAGCCAAAGCTCTTCTGCCCGTCTGTGAAACTGTCATGGGAAGAATGGTGAGCATTTTGATCAGCTTGTGGGAAGTTAGGCCAGTCCCCTGGAAGGTAAATAAGAAATGATGGTTTAATTCACTGCAAAGTGGTTTAGCCATATTCTTAGAGAAAACGTAGGCAGGGCTATTGGAAAGAGACATCTCTGGCTTCTGCAATTTGATATAAACTTATCTGTCCATGCTGGGAAGGTGAAGCTTTTTACTTAGAGAAGTTTCAGCTGTCCACCTAAATTCCCTGGTTTGCTTTAGATGGGAATCCTTATTCTTTACCCAAACCCTCCTTGTTGCATTCACATAAAACCAGGAGCCCAAATGCTCTCTGTACTTGTTCCACTTTCACACCGCAGCTCCGGCAACAGGAGAGACCCTGGGGATTTTTGCTGCTCTTGCAAAGTGAGGAGAGGTGTTCAAACAGGAGCAGGAGCCATGATTTCCAAGCCTGGAGTAAAACAACTTGCTGTTGCTCAAATACATGCGAAGGTAAAGCTTCTTGTGAATCTTGGAAAAAAAAAACCAAAAAAGTGTCTACATGGGGTTTTGGCTCTTTGGGACCGTCAGCTCCAGGTGTTGCTGAGGTTGAATTGGCTCCAGCTTTGCTCAGGAGGGCTGAGGTTGCCTTCTTGCCCAGGACAGGTTGCAAGATAAAGAAATATGTACATATAATTGCTTCAGAATCCTTCTCACGAGAGCTCCCAGGGAAGAAAAGCCCAACCAAAAATCCCCATGGGGTGGAGTGAGCTTCTGCAGATGAAATTGGAGCAACGGTGTTGCTGAGTAAACTTAAGTCTTGCCTTGTCTCTGTTCCTTCTTTCTCTTTCCTCTCGTCCTTTGCTGCCTCTGTTGGTGCAAAGGCTTAGTGAGACACAAGGACTTAAGCAGTGCCCAGCCTCGTGTCCTGCGCTGAGCACTGCAAGTCCAGAGCTGGACTTTGTCCATAAATTATAGCTACAGCTATTTCTGCTCGCTGCAGTCACATGAGCAAGAAGCATTCAAATCGTATTGTTATGTGCTCATGGCTGATTAGCTGACTCAGGGTGTGAATGTGATCATCAATAACTTGCGTAATGAAAGCCTGGTATTTTTAAACATAATTAAGTCAAAGGAAAAACAGTTCAGCCTGACTGTAGAAATCGTAATTGGTTCATTACCTGTAATCATGTTAGCCTGCTCACATTAGCAGGGGCTAATTGGAGGAAGGAGAGAAAAAGAGAATCTATCACTGCATACACAGGTGTGATCCGTGTAGCTACATGTGTTTTACTGGCTTAGATGTGTTTCATTAATAGCTTTTTAAATCAAACAGTATAGGAGGAGTATAGCGATGAGAAAACAACGGTGCTGAGAACATTTTAAAGGTACACTGGGATGGCCAAAGAATGATTCCTTCATCAGGTAAATTTAAATAGAAGTCATTTCTGTTGTTATCTGTAACACCAGGAGTGACACTACATTTTAGTGGAAAGAAATCCTTGCCCAGTTTCTGTTCTAGTAAGAATCATTTTGGAGAGGGGCATGGAATGTTATCAGCACCTGTCTTTTCCTTGCAAAGAATGAAGCAGAGATATCATGGGAAGACCTTTACAGTGTGTTCCCTGATCTCATACTACTTTTTTGCAAAGTCTCGTTTTTAAAGTTTTCGCTCTTTTTCTTTAGAAGACTAAAGGGATTAGTTGCCTGAAAATATTCTGTTTGGTTCTGACAGCAGACTTGGCCTCTGTTGAAAGCTACAAAATTTGACATAAATACTCCATAAACTAGATGGGAGCAACTCCTGTTGAGATAGTTTTATATAACAAGGAGGAAGTAACAGAGCCTGGGAACGAACAGGGATGGTAAGAGTAGAGTCCTTTGTCATACTCCACGTTTGCCTAGGATTTGGCAGAAAGCAACTGGTCAGGTTTCCTCCTTAATACTTCTTACGTGTTTGTCAGGGGGACAGTATGGCCAAGTGACCACCAGCTGGTAAAAGACTCAGCCGTGGAAGACAGACAGTTAGGTTAGATGGATCCAGACTCTGATCTGACCCACTAGAGCATTTCTGAATTATCAAGACAATGACAGAGGGGGGAAGACCCACTAAAAATTGATGTATTTGGTCAAACCCCTCTTCCTTTTGTTTTCTGCAGTAGAACTGAGGGACCTGAAAACTAAGAGTAGTCAGTCCAAAGCTTATAGTATGTGAGATACAAGGGACATTTCCATCACTATTGGTATTTGAAAGGCCACGAGTACAAAATGTTTGAATAAGGTAAGATTCCTTTTGGACTTGGAGTACTCATGTTTTTTTTCACTGAGGGTTTTATAGGAATTATTGCTTCTGTGACCCGCTTGGGAGCTTAGATCAAAGGACCAAAGTCTCCTAGCTCTAACATTGACCCTTAGGGAAGGAACAGGAAAAATAAGGCAGCTATAGAGTGATCCTTCACATGGTATAATTTCCCAGCTCCCAGCAATCAGCATTTTAGTGATTTTTTTTTATGAGCCAGAGGTTGCATCTGGGCTTTCATGTTTAATAACCAATGATGTACATCTCCTCTATGAATTTGCCTAATGCTTTTTTAAATCCAGATAAAGTTTTGTCCTCCGCCTGATCCTGTAGGCAGTAGGTTTCAACATTTAATTATGTGTTATAGAAAAAGTATTTCCATCTGTTAGTTTTTGACCTGCTTTGTTTTCGACCTGCTTTGTTTTTCAGTAGAGCAAATTCTGACGGTAATAACCCTGTTTTGTTAGTGTAAGTGCACACATCCTAGAAGTTTCTGCTGGAAGAGCTGTGTTGGTTGGAGTCACTTCGCAGCTCTTCCAAATGCTGTGTTGACAAAAAAAAAAAAAAAAAAAGAAAGAAAAGAGATATGCTCTACTCTATATGGGCTTGCAGAAGAATTGAGGGCCAGGCTGCATTCTTCCCATAAAGGGAGGTATTTTGGCACCTCGCCTGCAGGTCTTGACTTGTGATCTAAGGTTGTTGAGAAAACCCTTTTCTTGTGGTGGAATTCAGCTACTTCATCACTTTTGTTTCAGACTTATAAGTGGATCTTTGCCTTTTTCTGAGCCTCTTGCAGGTGCTTAACTGGAAAAAAAACCCACCTACTCATGCAGTGGATGTTCAGCTCTTTGCCTGTTGTATTGTACTCCTGTTAAATGAGTTTAACCTCATGCCTTGCCTCCCTTTGCCACCAAACTGAAATGTGAGTTCTTTCTCTCTGGTGGCCTTTCTCAGAAAACTTTTTCGTAAATAAATTTCGGGTGATAGGCTGATCTTGGTTCACAAGCACCCAGCGAAAACAGCAACCGTGAAATCCTGTGTTTGCTCCTTCACTGACAATACCTCTACCTATACCGAGGTGCAATATTGATCCACAGCTGAAAGTACAGATACTTTTGGTATGGATGAAATGCTTATAGTGCTTTTCATTTGTGAAAATGGTCTCTTGAGAACGCTTTTCCTTCTCCTGAGCATTGACTTTCCACTTTTGTCTTTCACGGGAAACTCAGATATGTCTAATCCACAAGCCAGTTGGCTTTCATAATTTTTCTGTTAAAATTTAACCTGATTAGATCATAGAATCATAGAATGTTTCAGGCTGGAAGGGACCTCCAGAGGTCATGTAGTCCGACCTCCTTACACAAGTAGGGTCATCTCTACCTAGGTCAGGTTGCTTAGAGCATCATCAAGCCTGACCTTGAATGACTCCAGGGATGGGGCCTCCACCACCTCCCTGGGCAGCCCATTCCACCCTTGTGTCTAATATCCAACCTAAATCTGTCCTTTCCTAGCTTGAACCCATTGCTTCTTGTCCTATCCATACAAGCCCTTTTGAATAGACCTTCCCCTGCCTTCTTATAGACCCCCTTCAGGTACTGGAAAGTCAGAATAAGGTCTCCCCGGAGCCTTCTCTTCTCCAGGCTGAACAGCCCCAACTCTCTCAGCCTGTCTTCATACGAGAGATGCTCCATTCCCCTGATCATCTTGGTGGCCCTCCTCTGGACGAGCTCCAGTATCTATACATCCTTCTTGTGCTGGCGGCTCCAGAACTGGACACAATACTCCAGGTGAGGTCTCACCAGGGCAGAGTAGAGGGGCAGAATCACCTCTCTCGATCTGCTGGCCACAGTTCTTTTGATGCAGCCCAGGATGCGATTGGCCTTCCGGGCGCGATTGTGCATTGGTGGCTCATGTCCAGTTTTTCATCCACTGGCACCCCCAAATCCCTTTCCACAGGGCTGCTCTCCAGTATATCCTCTCCCAGCCTATATTAATAATGCTGGTTACCCTGGCCCAGGTGCAGGATGCTGCACTTAGCCTTGTTGAACCTCATAAG
>VWZK01020978.1:43384-109254 GCA_013396935.1 Baryphthengus martii | reverse complement strand
CGACCCGGACGCAGGTGCCGCGGCAGCGGGGTGGGTGCTGCGCTATGCCGTTCTGCTCCGGTGCGGCCCGGGCCCTGCCCGGAGCAGATCCGGCCGCTCGGCCACGGTTGCTCGGCGAGAGGAGCGGGTTGTGGCTGCCCGGTGGGGCTTTGTTCCCACTCGCACAGCCTCCCTCGTTCGCCGTCTGCTTGCGCAGCACGGTTGCCCCCGTATTACTTGTGGGTTTTAAACGCTAAACCAACAACTTTCAGCGCTTCCGTAGGGCGTCTGTAAATTCGCACGAGCAGCCCGTCGGGAGGTGTATTCCCGGGAGCGGTGCTGCCAGGTAGCACTTGCTCCTTCCCCTGAGTTTATTTTCTCTGGATTTAAAACTAATTAAAGCATGTGGATGTCTGAACTGCAAGGTAGTACCGACTCAACCTCAGAATCGTTTTGGGAGGGAAGCAGGGTTGGAGGTGGGCAAGCGGGCTCAGCAGAGGCAGCCCGCTCGCCACACTCCAGATCTCTCCATAGTCCTGCCTTGCCCCGGTGGAAGGGGACCCGCCGAGCCTTGCTTTGTCCCGGAGTCATCCAGGCGTCCGGCATTAGTCAGCCTGAGGATGATCACTCAGGTCGTGACTTGAACTTTGTTATAGGTGTTTTGTGCCCGAGGACTGAAACTTTATCCGCAGGTCTTATGTGTGTTGCCCTGCAAACCTGTGCTGAATTGTGTCCCAGCCTGACAGGGCTCTGCAAGGAGTCGAGGCTCTCTCCTGTATTGATCAGTAGAACTTTCTGAGGGTTTTCCCAGCAGACTAGAGCAACTTCACATGTGGTGCACTAGGAGCCGTCCTTGGTCGTGGTGCTTGTGTGGTCCAGCATTTGTTACTTGGAGGTGTTTGTGGTGTGACTGCAGAGAAGTTGGAAGAGCGGAGTAGGAACCGAGCAGTGTGGGGACTTGGCCATTGCATCTCTGTCTCATGTTCTGTTTCCTTTCTGGATGGCAAAAGCATTTGTGAGAGAACTTTATCTGAGTGGTAAACAGTAATTGCTCCCAGATGCTCTTTGCCAGAGGAGAATGCTCTTTCCCTTGTGTGCCTTAAGAGACCTTGTCTCTCAAAGTCTGCCTTTAAAAAGTTGTTGTCATACCTCACCTAACTGAGCAAGACAAGTGTCTGAGCACAGGAGCTGCTTTCAACACAAGTGAATGGGGGCTTGGCTGCAAAAATCTGTCCAGTGAAGGGAAAGATACTGCCAGCACGTCTAATCTACACCACAGGATTTTGCAGCCAGAGTGGTGTGGGCTTGGGGAATTTTAAGTATTCTTGTGTCTATTCCTGTCTGTTTCTGTGTTTCTATGTCTCTTATATGACTGAAGTTAAGCTGGCAGAAGAACCTCACAAACAGTTTCAAGTTCAGGAATATAGACAGAGCAGTTTCCCTACTGCTCTGAGGCTTGAGGGTTTACCCATTAATCTTGAAGATGTGGTGCTCATTTGTCAGTGGGTGTTACGTTTTAGGTGTCCTTGCTTTCTCAGGGTGAAATTTCACAAGATAGCTAAGGTTGATCTGCTAGTGAACTGGTTCAGCTTCCCTCCCCTTGCTCCAAGCTTCTGTTTCCTTCTGCCTTCCTTGTGTTGTTACTGGCTACACAAGTTCAAGAAGTTAACCCAGCAGAAAACTCTTCTCCCGTTCAGTTTTCTAGCGTGATTTGTTTTCTCAGCAGAGCTTCTGCTGTTTCACTGTGAGATCCAACAACTTCTGCTTAATGTGAGAAAAGTGGCAGGAGCACGTGGAGGAAAGTGGGAAGCAGAACCAGCCCCTGCAGCACCCACTGCTCATCACTTGGTAAGCTTAGCTGTACAGAGACTGCATCCCAGGAGCCTTGATCGTCTTTTGGTTCTAGGAATGTACTGAAGAAAGTATTTGTGTTTGGTAAATGGTGTTGGATTATACTTGAGGAGATCACAGTTGTTTTCTTTTATGCCCAGTGTGGCAAGAAACGGAATTTTTAAGAGCAGTCTGATTCGCTGTGATTCCGATAAAAGAATTAAGAGCTGTATTTGAAATGCCTGTGAACATTCAGAAAAGGTCAGGTAACCCGATTTGTCATCTACCTCTGATATTAACAAATGGTAATAAACTCAAATGTGGCAACTTACCATTACTCTACTGTATTATGTAAAAAAACCCTAACAATAATTTGCGTAACACAGGAGTTTGTTAAGGTACGAGATGCTTGTTGCCAGTGTGCTCTTGTGCAAGCACAGAATCATGCCTGTCTCCATAACTTTATTTCAGCTGTGCTGTAGATAGACTAGTGGGGAAAGCAGTAAATTTGTTGTCTGGTTTTCCTCTCAAATATCTAGTTATTAGAAAGCGGTGCCACGTTCACATGCAGCTTAGATGAATCAACTGACTAGTTGAAAAATTTTCGTGAGAAGCCTTTTCTGCACTTTAACCTTCATGTATAAAGGCTTAGCCTGAGGGTGGTTTATTGTTTTAAAAACATCTTGAAGATAGAAATCAAGAATAGAGATGTCAGCCCTGACGTGACGGTAGAGATGAAATCAGAATAAACAAAATTACTTTTGTGTTCGAGAGATATTTCTGAAGCAGCGTTTGGCAAAAGGTGTAATTTTTTTTTTTTACTTCAATTTTAAGACATGCTTATGAGGAAGAAAACTTAGTACCTACTGAGTTTGTCTTTCAGGGTAGACATGAGTACTTTAAATATTATCCCTGTCTAGCTGATGCCTTTGTGAAAAAGAAGTCCTGTGTTTGCTCGTGAGTATAGAACTAGACTTTGCTTAGGATCTGTTTTCAAAAGGACTTCACTTTACAGTGTGTGTTGTTAAGACTCATAGAGCTGTGGTGGTTTTTTGGGGTGCTTGTAGCCTCTTGGGGACTCCGTTCCCTACGCTTCCAGGGAATGAAACTGTGGAGAGTTGTCATCTGCTTTCTGTTCCTTGGGTGCTAGACAAAAGTGTTGAGGCAAAGTGCTGACAGACCAGGATGGTGGCATTTACTTTGAAAGAAGCCGGGCAGCATCATACACCCTTGCATTGCAGGATAGCATTCCCTAGTGCTCCTGTCCTCCCTGAGTGAATAGCTGGGAAAGTCAAAACACTGGTTCTGCTACCTCTTGAGAAGTCATCTATCTTCTTGCTTGCAGGTTTAGTAGAACCAAGGGGTTTACCAAACGGCTCTTGTCTCTCTTAGGGGCAGTTCTTGTTTATTCTCTTTTCCACAAACATGAAATCTTTGCAATGGTTTAAAAAAGAGAGAGGAAGAAAAAAGGCCTACCAATGTGAGTGTACCAGAGTAAGTGTTGCTTTAAAAAAACAACAATGTTTCTAAAGGTGTCTTTGAACTTGGGTTTGCAGGTAAAGGTCCTTTGCCTCTTAATCATCCTTCTGCCTCATTTAAAACTGACAGCTGGCCTCCATGTTTATGCTTGGCTTCTCCTGACTGCAGAAAATACAAAACACTGAACTATCTTGTTATCCCTCAACAAACCCCTTCTTATTATCCTTGCCTTAATGCCCACAAAAGTTGGGCAACAATTAGATCTGCTGACGAGACCCTGTCACGCTGACCAGCATGGTCTTGTGTTTTCATCTTCCTCTCCCAGCCAACAATGCGAGCTTATCTTTGGGTTTGCAGAATAGTGATCATTAAGTTTCTTTTTTACTTTTTTTTTTTTGTGCAGCAGATGCAAAAACCTGCAACTTTTCAGTACTGTGTTTTAAAACTCCAGGAGAGTTTGTAGGTACTATGTGAAAGAATTCGTTTGTGCAGATTGTCAGTTGTTAGTGACACCAAAAAAGTAATGGGCTTTTCAGTAAGGCAAGGCCTATTCTGGTACTTCCCGTCTTTTGTCCCCTAAAGCTCTCTTCTCTGCCAGCGCATCAGTATCCAGTGCTGTTCAGTGCCTCTTGTCTGCCGATTATGTTCCTCTGGCTGACAGATGTTGCTTAAATTTCACTTAGCAGCTTAATGTGGGCACTCGGATCAGACAAGTGGAATGGCTGGCCCTTGGGTAGGCTCGCTGCCCTTGATTTGTGCTGAGTGTGCACACGAGTGCACGAATCGCGGCACTTGGCGCAAAACTACCTATTCGTATCTATTCATGTGTGTAATACTTGTCTTCTGCGGCCTTTTTTGCTGCTAAATGGGACAGGTTGGTGGCTCCTCACAGTGAACCTCTCTGGATTGGGAAGAAACAATATCAGCAAGAAGAGTTGGAAAAGTAAAACTGACAGGGGCAAAGAAACAGAGTAAGGAGGAGCTACTTCAGCATGTGAAGATGTTGAGGAAGACATGTGGGAGGGAGATCCGTGCAGAAGGAGAGGTGTAGAAAGCAAACAAGAGGCAAAACATGGCAGTTCTATTTGCCATTTCATCCACATATACTTTCAATCTGACTTGCCCATCTTTGTTTAGTGAAATTGGACATAATGACCCTTTTGTTGTGTGTGAGTCTTGTTCCTGTTAGTGTTGGGACATAGCACACAATAAGCATCTTCAGCTTTTAGAAAGCTGTTTTCTTCGTGACGCACAAAGTTAGAGGCCTTTAGAGTAGGTTTGATAATAAATTGTATGAGGCAGTATGAAAAATGTGCCACTGGGCTGCTTATAAGTTGAAGTCTTCCTGACTTAATTCTGTTTTGATTGTTTGGGATTTTTTTTCTGCCTATTACCTCTTTGCCTTTTTTAACCTTCTTTTGGTCTTTCTATACTTTTGTTTCATTCCCCTCCTTATCCATTAGGTTTTTTCAATTATACCTTGCAAATAAGTGAAATGAGAAGCAAAATAAATGTTTGCTGCCTAGCAGTTCCTTGTACAAGAAGTGAAGCAGCCCTTCTCAGATCCTGCAAGGAAAGGCCAGTGGTTTCTTACCAGAATGTCCCAAAGGTGTTGCTTCTGCTTAGAAGATGCATGACTCTTCAAAGCTTTCTCCTTTTTCCTAAGGACGGACTGGGCTGTGAAAAGAGCTGCTTTTCCTTTTGAATGATCCTGCCCAGGGACCTAGCAATTACATTAGTGTCTTACTTCAGTTTACAGCCTGTATGTTTTTGTTGTTTGTTTTATTTTGTTGTGGTTTGTTTTGTTGTTTTTTTCAGGGCAGTAGCAATGTGTAAATGATAGGATCAGTGATGCTCCATTGCATTCTGCAGGACTTCAGACTGGTAAAATAATTGCTTTGTCTGAAGGAAATGTATTTGTGTTCAGATGCACAGTTTGAGGCTCCTGTTTGTCTGTCACCTATTTAAAACCACAAACAAAGTGTAGGGTATTTTTTTAACAGCGGTGAATCTAACTCATCAGCTGCATGAAGTAAGTACACAGCTACTATCCCTAACATACACAGATGAAGTTTTGGTGTCGAATACAACAGTGAGGCTTGGTGAGAGACGTACGTGTGCATGGAAATGTTCAAGTAGAGAGAAGAAAAGGACTGTGCTGAAAGAGAGCAGTAGGTTCGGGGAGCATCCTGGTGTACAGGAAAGGTGGTATTGTTTTCTCATTTTGCAAGAAATTTGGCTAACCTAATGGAACAGAAAAGCCGCAGATGCCCTTTTAAGATAATTACTTACTTTACAAAGGCTCGATGTCCTGTGGAACCAGATGCCACATGATAGCTTTGAAGCCGTGGTGGACGTTTACATGGATGACAAGAATAGACAGTTTATTATGGTTTCTTAAACTCTATGTGCTGCAAGATGTACGTCCCTCTATCCAAACCACTTAGATAATTCTCAAGTGACTTGGGGGGTTTCTTTAACGTGCACCTGAAACTTTCTAACTAGCTTTTTGCTGTGTATGTTATAAAACAGAATCACAAAACCAGTTGTTATGTTTTCCTGGCTGTCAATAACAGATCTTTACAAAAAATTCAGCCAAGCCATTATACAGGCTCGTGATCGATATTATGATGATCTCCCATTCTCACTTTGTACAAACTGCTGCAATACACTGGTATGCAGAAACTGCTTTGTTCTGAAGCTTTTCCTGGGAATCTTGTGCTTATGATAAAGCTAACATAGCCTGAAGTCTTACAAAATTGTTTTTTACATTTGAGCTCTTGTCAGTTTAAGACAATTGCTTTTAGTCTCCCTCTCTCCCAGCGAAATTCCCTGAGCAGAATGCATTTTTGAATTTCTTTCATGCAGAAATTCCTAATGATGGCCCCCTGCCAAACGCAGCATGTGTGGATGCTTCTGAATGGGAGCTGTCTTAGTCGATGTCCTCGCCTGCTTACTGGAGTGGGGGGAGGAAGCAGCACTCGTGAATGATTTGGTTATTTGTCACGTGTCTGCGTGCTCATCCTTTCTGAGCTTTATTTAACTAAATAAAGGGACAGCAACGTTATTTGTTTACAAATAGATTTAGTGCTGCTTTAATATTTTTTGTAGCTGCACCTGCTATTGATTATGTTGGTGGTTCTGAGGCAAGGTCTGAAGGTATGATGTTAATGTGTCAGCTCATGGTACTTAACACCCTTCAGCATATACCTGAAAGCTCTAAATTGAATACACTAATTCATGCAAATATAGCTCCTTAAATCTTGACTTGAACAAAGTAGGCGCCCTTGAAGAGTCTCTGTGTTTATTCCTTCCCTGGATGCTTTGGCTGATGATTGTGAAACTACTTTTTCTGCCTGGCTTTAACCTTCATGTCAGGGAAAACCTGAACTGAATTACATCTAAACTCTAGCTCTGCAAACATGCATGATGTGTTGTCCTCCTCAATGACTGATTATTTTGCTTCAGGTCCCTTCTGCTCAGTTATTCCATGGCCAGGTGATATGTGTAGGTTGTAGTGCAGCACCACTGACCTACCTGTGAGCTTCGCTGTTGGATGTGTTGTGCATATGACAGTGAGGGACTCACTGTAGTTTTTAGTGAGATGCTTTTTCAAAAGCTAATTTTGCAGTTCATGGAAACCAGTTTGTAGGTTTTGGGGTGTTTTTTGTTCTTTTTATTTATTTTTTTTTTTGCAGAGGGGGGTTGTGTGTGGGTTTTTTCCTAAACAAGCTGCAATTTATTATAAATAGTGATGAGCCTCCGTGGTATGCATTGGTTTCCTCCTTCCTCATTTCTGATCTTAAGAAAAGCTTAAATTATCTACTGTTTATGTATTTCTGTTACATAGCGCAGCACTCAGAGGAGACACTTTGTTCTCTAAGGCGCCACATCTTGTTCTTTAGAAGCATGCAAAGGGTGGTAACCTCTAGATTTTAGTTTTCAATAACCCAGCTTCCTGGTTTGTGCTGTGTGCAGCACAGGTCATGTTGTGTCACATGCAAAAGAAGAAAATCTGCAGCCCTGATGTCAGCAAGGGGGAGAGGGAGCAGGCAGAAGCATTTAGCTGAGGCTGCCCGTGTTGACTGACATGAAAGCCTTATCCTCTTTGCTTTCTTTATGGTCATGTTTAGTGTGATCCAGAAGTTTGGGGTTGTTTTTATTGTTTGCTTGGTTGGATTTTTTTCTAATTGTTAATGTTATAGGAAACATCAGATGTGTTTTGTTTGTAGGCCATGGCTTCTGCAAGTCAATTTCATGTAGAGCTGGAGATGTTGCTTTGTTCATTGGATTGGGCACTTCCACTCTGCTCAATCAAAATTAAGCATTTTGGTCAATACATTTGAATCTTGGTTCTGCTGTTTGTGGAAGATTTTGAAAGTTATTTCTGTGGCAGAGAACACTCATGGTAATCCCATGAGCGCGGGAGTGCTCTGCCTCGTGCCAGTGTGCTGGCTAGGAATGGGGTAACCAGCCTATGTGGCACTTCCAGACTTGTTTTCCTCCCAAATTTGCTTCCTCAAGGCTTAGACTTGCCTTTGTGGGACAGTAAACCTTTAATTAAGGACGCATTAGCAGCTGGTTATTACTGTGGCTCAGTGTTTTATCACAGCAGTGGTAAGAAAATAACAGCATTAAAATGAAATTCTCAATTGTTATGCTCTGCATCCATCAGAAGTACGTGTACCTATGGAAGAAATCTACTTTTTACATCTTAACACTGAAAACTTGCGGCAGAGGTTCTTTAATGAACAGTCAGTTTATTAAATCTTTGTTCTCCTGTAGACTGTCATTTTAATTGTACATGGTATTTTAATGATGCATTAACTGACAAATAAATGTATGGGGGGGATCTAATTTTTTTTCTGTAATGGAGCTTAATAACTAATGAAAAGGATTTTGTTGCTTTGATGGTCTTGAGAAGAACGTTTACCTCGATTTTTATCTTCTGCTGTAAACATAAATATGTGAGACATGCTGCATGAGACTATATTAAATGTTGTAGTGGCTTTTGGTAATAGTAAGGAAAAGCCATGAGACCTTATTTGGTGTTTATGGAAATAATTTTCACATTTCTTTTAAAGCTCCAGACCTGAGGGAACATACATGCCAGGAGACTGCTAACAATTGCTTCAAGTACATGTGGCAGTAGCTGCCTGGTGAAAGGAGAAAGAAATCATCAATACGATTATCCTTGAGGAACAACAATGGTTCATGAGTCCACTGTGCAAAGTTTGATATTTTTTTTTTTCAGAATCATGGAGCGGTTAGGTTGAAAGGGACCTTCAAGGATCATCTAGTCCAACCGCCCTGATGTGGGCAAGGACATCTTCCACTAGATCAGGTTGTTCAAAGTCTCATTCAGCCTGGTCTTTAATTCCAATGATGGGACATCGACAGCTGAGATGGATGATGAGGAGATGGTAAAAGGTGGACACAGGGAGCTGTTTTTCACAGACAGAGAGCGTACAGACTTGCATTGCATCCTCTTCAAAAAAGCTTTTCTTCAGATCATTCTTCTTAAACTGTTTTCCTCTGTTATATGATCTTCTCAGCACCTTCCTTCCAAGCTTTCCAAAGTCCCAATTGTATGCTTGCTTGTTTTCGTCAGCAGAAATACCTTGTGGCAGATACTTTGAATGTTAAAAGCAGAGGCTTTACTCTCATCTGTTAGATAGGTTTTGTTCCCGATGTACTGAGAATGATGTGTTGGATTCAGTGAGTGAGAGGGGGGTTTTAATATTGGAAAGGAGGCTGCTGCTCAGACAAGTATTTGAGTGATAATACTATGTGGGACGTGCTTCAACTTCTGCTCTCCTTGTTCCTTAATATTGCTATTAAAGAGTGGCTTGACTCCTTTCTTCATTTTTAAGTGGTGTGCTTTATGCAGAAGTAATGTGTGTAATTATGGTCAAATAACTCAGGCATTCAGACACAAGTTCAGAGATGCGTACTCATTTCTAGAGAACAATCAGCTTTCACTTCGCCACCAGGCAAGTCCAGCACAGATGCTTGACTTAATGCATGGAGAGTGCTTTGGCTCTTCTGCACTTGAGGGGCTCCAAGGTCTCACTTGTGGGTGTATTTAGAGAGGTGAGGTCCAAGAATTTCCAAAACCCTGAAATTTTGTTGCTAGCTGACTGCCAGAAATAACTGTGACAAGTGAATTAATGCTGTTGTGGGTGCTGTCCTGCCAGCAAACTAATGGTGCATACACCTTGCCTGAAAGCTGTGGTGGTGCGAAAGTCCTCTGTAGATGTAGTGCATTGCAAGTCAGTAGTTGAGAGGAAGGAAGCCTATAAAGAATAGTTTTTCTTTGTGTTGGCTCACACATGGATCTCTGTTATATTCAGATTATTTGCTTTAAACAAGAATTTATTTGCTTTTTTAAATGCACTTAGCTTTGAACATTTTTTTTAGACTTGCTTTGTGCCTGTGTATGGATTTACAGCTTTTGCTTTGCAACCTTGCTGGCCAAACTGCTGTTGTTGTTCTGCCGTAAGGTGCCACATCACTGTCAAGTCAGACAGACTTGGGCTAATGGGAAAGATTTGTCCACTGAAGCAGTGCTCAGCATGTCTGTCTGCAGGGAGACGTTGGAGGCTGCCTCTTGTCCTCAGCAGCCTTGCAGCACGTGCTGGCCAGAGGGTAGAGCTGTGTACAGCTTCCTACAGGGTAAGAGCACCAACTGGGCATGTGGTTCCAAAGTGGCCACTGTTCTTTCTTACAGTGGTGTGCTTTCTAGCCGGCTCTTAGCGAGGGTGTTCATCAACCATCTGCATCGGGAATTTGACCTGATGCATATTTTGCTGCTTGTTAGAGAGTCTAGTTGAAATTAGGGAGAAAAGTGAACCCTAAGAGCTTGGCAGAATGATGAATTATGAATGTTGGATGAAACGCCACATATTTGGCTTTCGGACTCTTGAAGCTCCGCCAGGCATGCTGATGCTTGTAGCTTGACTGCAATTCTCTGAACTTTATTGTGGATAGAAAACATGTGAAAAGTCTGTGAATGATGAGCTGAAGTTAAATGTAAAAATGTGTGAGCTCTGAATTTGTTTCTCTCTTTCTATGATGAGCTTAAATTAAATTATTTAAGGATGCCCATTCAGTCAGTCCTTCTGTTGGCTAGATAGATACTCTGTGGGTTACTTCAGATTATTGGCAGACATCTGAAGTTTTTTTTTTTTCTTATTAAAATTAATGGCAGACCTTCTGTGTGTTAAAATAGCTTTGAATATTTAGTCAATGTTTCCGGAGGCAAGAGTAGTAGTTGTTTTTAAAGCTGGATGCGTAAATGCAATGTATTCAGTACAGCACTTGGATTGTGAAACATTTTGATTTATTTGATTTTACCTTCTTGCCTTAATGTTTCTTTACACGTTTGGCTTTTTTTTTGTGTGTGTGTGAAACTTGTACGGTTTAGAGAGACACTACTAGCTCATTGCAGTTACTTTTGGAGGGCGATTTTTTTTTTTTTTTTTAAAGACTAGATTTTTAAGGAAGCTAATCACAGTACTATATTCATGTAACAGTGGACAAAAGTTCAGCTTTGGTGTCTTGAAGGCAGCTGCAGTTCCTTTGCCCTCCCTTCTGCTCCTTGTCTACATGGGTAGTGTTCTGAGGGACCAGATGTGCAGTGGGCTTCATACACATTCATGTGTCTGTCTGTAAGACTGAAAGAACTGTATGTTTGTGTATCGCCTGTAGTTTAGGCTCAGTTTGACTGAGGATGATGTTTTTCCAAAGCAGAAGTAGATGATGTTGATCAGGGTAAGAAATTTGAAGGTGCAAGCAAAGCCCCTTTTTATTGTTGATAATCATTGTCACTGGAGACACTGATGCTAACTAACAAGTGAATCGGTGCTGGAGTGCATTCTGGGTGATCACCATCTGTAGTTATCTCAGTTGTGACACAATACACACAAACCACAGAATGTACCACATAAGGAAATGCTGTCTCACAAAGACACCAGAAATCATTACATTTCTTCAGGGGATTAAAATTTGATTTTAAAAAATACAGAGAACACGTATAATTGCTGAATGAGCCTGTCCAGAGTTTATGTCCAATCAGATTCTGTAGAATTACAAACACTCTTGGAAAATGCTGCTTGTGATTTAGTGACAGATTCCAACAGAGGATTATATTCATTGTCACAATAGCGAGCAGTAACTCTTCCATGAGCACTGAAGCAACCAAAGACATGAAGCCCACAAATCCACTTCGAGTGTTGTGGAAAACACTGTGCAGGTTCCTCGTCTTTACTATTTTCCTTTGCATATCAGCCTTCTGTACTAAACAGAAATTGCCACAAGTTAATTTTCTTCAACTTTTAACATCAGCATCTTGTGTGAATGTGAACTCCTGGGGCTGCAGCCGTGGTGTTCGGCAAGTACTGGTGGATATGGTTCTACGCAGTGTCGGAAAATAAAACCCGAGGAGCACGGTGCAAAACCTCTGACAAGTTCGAGCTGTGGAACCGCAGCCTGAATTTTTAATTACAGCTTGATGGAGTTGCGAAAGTCTTGGAGGCACTGATTTGAGGGCCTGTAACAAAAGGCGCTGCGTGTCACCGCTGGTCCAGCTGGGGTTTTTCAAAGGCGGTACCCTTATGATGTGTTTCCATGTATAACATCTGTTTTTACATGGCAGGTGGCAATTGCACTTGGGGGATGTTTTGTCTTTCATGCTTCCGAAAGAGCGCAAAACATGCTCTGCCAAATAGGAGTGGGGAAATAGATTGTATCAGTAAGTATTGAGGGCTATAAGGTCCCGTGGCTGTTAGATCGCTGTACTTGGTGGTGCTCTGAAAGTCCTTACAGGAGCTTTGATAGCAAGTATGCATGGAGATTAGGAAGTTTGACATGAGGGTGTTCCAGGGTTGGCTGCTTTCAGATTATCGCCGTTAGGGAAACAGGGTTCTGCACTGCTCCAATGCAATGTTGGTAGCGCTGTTAGCGGCTTGGTGGATTGAGTACTCCACTGGTGTGTCACGGGGAGCGGTTGCAGCCTGGGGTGGGTACAAGGGCAAGGAGGCAGAGGTCTTGAGGACAAGGCACACTCCTGGGCAGGAGGGGAGGGAAAGGTGGCAGCAAAGCTGGATCAAGGAGGGGTGGAAATCCCCGTCCATGCTGTGCCAAGATCTGGAGCATGTTAATAGTAGGACTGATGCTGTCTAAAAAACATGGGCTTTCTGTGATTAAATGAAGCTCTGTCATGCTAGTCTTAAATAGCTTCAACTAGTGATGGGTGTAAATGGGTGTTTTATTTGTGAGTTTGTTTTGTCATCAACAGACTGTAACACATGGGAAAACAGAATTGTTTGTGGTCAATAGCTTGCATACAGTTTTAATATTTTTTTTTTTTTGTCTGAAGAATAATGTGGAGACAAATAGAAATTCAGGAACCTTTTCACAGCTATATTCTGTAGTGTTTACTGCATTCATAGTGATGGTTTTTAAGCTTCTGTAGAGATCAAGTTCAGTCTGACATCTTTTTTCTTTTTTTTTACTTGATGATGAAAATTATGTGCCAATGTGTTTGTGTGTGAACAAA
The DNA here is from genome assembly GCA_013396935.1 of Baryphthengus martii. Taxonomy (NCBI): domain Eukaryota; kingdom Metazoa; phylum Chordata; class Aves; order Coraciiformes; family Momotidae; genus Baryphthengus; species Baryphthengus martii. The sequence continues at coordinate 96,407 of VWZK01020978.1, read as the reverse complement.
ATCTTACCATTTAATTCTTTGTTTTGTTTTTATAATTTACAAGGTGGAATATATGCTGGTAAAATTCGACCATGAGAATAAGAAAGTGCGTTTGGTGCTCTGCGGTGAAGAAGTTCTTCAAACACTGCAAGACAAGGGGGAGAAGGTAAACCCTAAGTGAGTAACTATTTCTTGTTTCTTTTATTTCTTTTTTTCTCGTATTGTGGCACTCTACAGAATTTTGTAGACCTGGCTTCACTTGTAAGTCTGCTTTCAGTAAAACTGTAAGCCACAGATGCTGATATTTTCAGAGAAAGCTGGGCCACAGGAAGCGAAATATTTTGAGCACGCTTACAGGAAGTCCCAAGCACCTTTCGTGTTATGACTGAAAAAAGAAGGGTGTGATGGTGAGCCCACAGAAGTTGCAGTTTCGGTACTTGTTTTGTCTTGCTCTGGTTTTGTGTCTGTGTGTACACAGTAATTGGGTACTACACCTCCTCACACCATAAAGCATGTGTGTGTGTACTCCCCCTGTATCCCTGACTGCAGGAGCAAGTCAGGGTTGTATAGGGAGGCTTGTTGACTGCAGGAATCCTCTCCCCATTTTTGGCAGAATTAGGAACATAGGTGTAAGGACAGCAGGGCAGTTCTTCCCTGTGCTCTCCCATGGAGTTTTCAGAAATAACTGGGTGATATCCCTACTTCAGCTAGCCAGAGAAATGTGAATTACCCTTTACTTGATGGCAGCAGAGAAGTGAGACCCAAGACAGCAAAGTGCTTTGGCTAAAGAGAGCCAAAAGCAGGTCACAGCTTACAGGAAGGTGGGGAAACTGCTGTTGCGAGGAAAGGCTTTTGTGCCCTGGGCCTGTCTGCTTCTTTCTGGATACCTCAACCTTGCCTTCCAGTAGGACTTCCCTGTCAGTTTTCCTCGGTAGAGGGACTGTTAAAACCTACAAGAAGGCATCCTTTTGCCTTTAAGCTCAAAACTGGTATTGCCAGAAGAATAGTAGGGAAGATGTGGTGCTGCCTCTGGTAGAGTGCTTTTCATAGGGATGATTTGGCTTCACAAGGTGATGGGAAGGTGTTCCTTTTCAGGGGTGACTAGATGCAATCAAACTTCATTTCTTAACCTCATCAACTTGTGAAACAAGACAGGCAGTAGAAAGAAGAAATTGAACATAACTTTTGACTCGTAGTTGAAAGCAGTTGAATGTTCTGTGTTTACCAGTTTCAGTTAAAACCCCAAGAAACAAAGCTTGAAACAGATACTAAAGGTGACTGCAATTTGACATAGGCAGATTCTGCGTACTGCACTATGCAACATCTACTGCCAAACCGTGATTTAACTTCTTTTCACTGCCTTCCAGCAGCGAGGTACATGGGAAGGTACATTGTGTTACTATGCCAAATAGTGAACTTTAGGAGATTTGTCTTGGAAGTTGCATTCACTTCTGAAATCCATCTTTTTTGATGTTGTAGAAATATTTTTAACGGGCCTATTCTTTTATTATAGCCACCCAACACTCTGGCGACCAGAATATGGAAGCTATATGATTGAAGGGACACCTGGGCAGCCGTATGGGGGAACCATGTCTGAATTCAACACTGTGCAAGACAACATGAGGAAAAGACGTCAAGAAGCTGCTTCTGTGCTCAAAGAAAATGAGGCTGTTTGCACTGTGACGTCATTTCCAAGGTGAGATGGTTGCTGAAGTGTAATGCTATGTTTGCTATTCTCCCCATACATTTTTTTCTCCTTATTGCATATAGCGAAACTGCATAACGAAACTCAGCAAAATACAATTTAGTTAAATTACTTTGGCTTAATGTTCCAGTTGTGTTTCCTAAAAATTTTATTTCAATGAGACAGATAAGCATATTTTGTATTTTTAGGTTACTTCTAATTTATGATGATTTTGTTGTAGGAGAGAATACCTGAATATTTGTAACAAAGCATTGTACGTAGAATTTGCCGTCTTAAATTGATATGGCAAATCATACATAAAAGGTTTCTCCTATGTATTTTGCAACCTTTGATCTTCTATAAATAACAGTAAGCAATAAAATGTGGTTCATTACATAAACCATATCTCAAACATAGTTTCATCCTTTGGGGATTGCTCTCCCTAGGCTGTTTAGTTTCTTACTTCTAGCTTTTGCTCTCTTGCCATTCAAGTCCCTGTTGATTTCACTAGGGCGATGCTAACACGTATTTCTGTGGTTCTGTGGATTTGGGCCATTTTGCTGCATTCTCCCTACAATAACATGTACTTACGCCTGTGTGCATCTCTGCATATACATGTGTGTGTAATAAACACAAAAATCTATGTGACTGAAAAGATGTAAAAAGCTTGCTATAAGTACTGACAGAAGGTAAAGAAGGCGGCTTATTCAAATTAAAATAACTCAGTTAAAAATGAGCAAACCTGAATATGCTTAAATATTAAAAAAATACTACCTTAGGAGTTAAATGAGTATCCCTAGTTCTTAAATTCATGAGCCATTGCTACTGGAACAGAAAGCTGTCTTCCTTACTGAGGACAGGAGTGATGCAATTTAATAAACAGTATTTCTAGAAATGTATTTCCTGGTATCGAATAGTTTGCTTGTAGTGGTGTCACCTAACCCTGTTTTATATATGCAAATACTAGAGCCTGTCAGGGTAGCATGATCTTTGTCCTTTGTCTAATACTGTCTCTTTGTTGTGTTACATAGGTTAGGGTGTCCTGGATTTACGCTGCCGGAATATAAGCCAACGCCAGTAGAAGGAGGAGCTTCAAAATCCCTCTTTTTTCCAGATGAAGCCATCAATAAACATCCTAGATTTAGGTAAGAGTAGTTGGGGAATTTGAATGAGGAGCTGGATATTTTTCTGTGCCCAAATATCACAGGCGACTTCTTTACATTACTGGAGGAGAGTTGTGTGACTGGCTGCTGCCGATATCGCAAGGACTTGGACAGACATGATTGCAGTGACGTATTTTCTGTCAAAGTGACTTAAACTGTTAAATTTAAGTAACATTATACAGTAGCTCACACCATTGTAGGGCAAAAGGTATCGATTGTGCTACTGCAAAATTTGTTTCCACTTTGAAATCCTGTGGCTAACTGCTGCTTTCAGGGTTAATCCAACTCTGTCGGGTATGTCACGATGTCAGACTGCTTGAATAGAATGAGAGGGGTCTTCATTGTAAGGTGAGACTTAGGAGAGAGAAAATCACACTATTTAAAAACTAAGCATGCTTTTTTTGCTTGCCCTTATATTCTTCAGGTCTATACTTTAGGCTAGCCTTTAACTTCTGCTTATTCTGTCAGCATAGTACTGTGAAGTCCATCAAAATAAGACTGACTTAACTTAAGAAAAATTCAGTGCTGTATCTCTTATAGTCTGTCTTATACTAGGAAAAGAAATGTCCTGAAGGAAGATGCTTAGAATAAATAGAAAATTGGTATTTCGAAACTCTGAGAATTGCTGAGGAATTAACTTCAAAAGCACTTGCATAAGGAGAAACTTTGCAGCAAACTTTCTTTTGTTGTAGTACGCTGACCAGAAACATTCGGCACCGAAGAGGAGAGAAGGTGGTGATCAATGTACCAAGTGAGTAAATTCAATCTACTTTTTTTCCCCTTCTCAAAGTAGTTGTTCAGTCTCATGCTTTGGTTTTACTGAGTACCTGCATTTTCCACACAGTATTTAAAGATAAGAACACGCCATCACCATTTATTGAAACATTTCCTAATGATGATGGAGAAGCAGCAAAGGCAGCTAAGCCGGACTATATATACATGGACGCTATGGGGTTTGGAATGGGAAACTGTTGTCTTCAGGTAAAACACATCTGCTTTCAAGATGTTACTGAACATTTTCTTTGCTAAATGTTTCCCGTTTTAAGATTTATGTCTAATTTCTTTGGTTTAATTCAACTGATGCTTTTTTCAGAGTAGTGACAAGGAGGACGAAACAATCTTAATACCTGGTAACCTAGTCTCAATGCAAACAAATAAACCTGGATTTTATGTTAATTTTCTGCTAATACTCAAATGTAGTTACATGTCTTGCTGAAAGGGTTTCTTAAACTCATCAAGCACCATTTGATAAAGCACCTGTTCCTGGAACTTCAGCACTTCTTATTCAGCTGTGGCCGTCCCTTAGGCATGACCAAAGGACATTGTAGGAATGGAAACTGAGCTGTCTTGTAGGAATATGTGGGGTTTTTTGGTTATTCGTTTTGGGTTTTATCCCGTCTTCCCCATTCTTAGAAGAAGCAGAGCAGGGAGTGACAAGAAGTCATTGAAATATTATTTTAAAATAAGTAGCTCTCTCCAGCTGTGTAATTTTATTTACAAACAGCATAAACTTCTGTATAAACCTTTTTGTTCTTAAATATATTTAGCTATCTACTAAGAAGTCTTCTTCTCACTGCTTGTACTATGAACCTACAAAATCCCCATGGGGATTTATCTGACTTCTGTTACTGCATTCTGGGTAACGTTCTTGGTTGCATTTTCTCCTATTAGTGCTTGCCCACTCTTTAGTGTTTTCAGTCATTTGCCTGAGTTACTACTATCTTACAGTATCATCCATTTAAATCCAGGTGCTGTATCTTTGGAGTGCTTTAATCCTTTCATTATCTGTTTGTTTTAAATGTTTCTCTACCACAGTAACCTGACACTAGGGACTTAGGCCTTAGGTAGTAGTGATGTATTTGACTGTTGATAAAATCTGCCTGTTGATGCTGCTGTCTTGGAAGCAGAGCTAGGAAGAGGGTAGTGTTAAGTCTCAAGGGGATTAAAGGAAATTGTCCAAGCTCTTCTTGTTTCAAAGCAGTGACAGAAATAACCCCATTTCAAAGCACTTGCCTTGGAGATTGAGAAACTGCAAGAGCTTAATAAACAAAATGTTCTTGACAGCAGCTAAGTATGTTTTCTCTCTAAAGGTAAACAAGGGAGACTGATGAAGTAGTAAAGTGATATGTAATGCTGCATGGTTTTACAAGGTGTTAAGGTTGATATGGTGTATTTTGTACCATCTCTTTCTTGTTTAAGACCAATAGAAGAAATACAGCCTTACGATTCAGTCATTATGTGAACTTGTTTAAAAATATATAAAATTCCCTTTTAAAAAATACCATTTTATTATTCCCCATTCTTGTAATCAATGATCAAATTCAAATTCTGTAATCTTGTTATTGTTGAAGGGAGAATGTAAATGAGGCTAGCAGGTGCTATAGGCAGCTACTTACGTATATCAGTTGGTAATTCTTGATAACTGACTGAAATAAAACATATATTCCCCATCTGTTTTCTAGAAGGTAGTTTGCAGTATGTGTACTTGGTTTTGTTGGTTTTCTGAGTTTTTTTTCCTCACTATGCACCAAGCTACAGCTTGGTTTGATATATTTCCTAGATTAAAAATACTGCCCCGATGAGCTTGTCTGGGACAGCCGATAGTGACAGTGCGGTGGGAGGTGCTACCCCTCCCAGCTGCTGCTTTCTGCAGTCACAGAATGGTAGGGGTTGGAAGGGACCTCTGGAGATCGAGTCCAACCCCCCTGCCAGAGCAGGATCACCTAGGGCAGGCCACACAGGAACACATCTAGGTGGGTTTTGAAAGTCTCCATAGGAGGAGGAGACTGGGCAGCCTGTTCCCTCACCCTCACAGTAAAAAAGTTTAACTTGTGTTCAGGTGGAACTTCCAGTGTTCCAGTTTGTGCCCATTGCCCCTCATCCTGTCAATGGATACCACTGAAAAGAGACTGTCCTCATCTTCTTGACACCCACCCTTCAGATATTTATAAACATAAAATCCTTGTAATGTTTGCTGTCCCCTTCTGGAGCAGGGTTCTCCAGTGCTCTTTTCCTCTGTAATGGGATGTTTGGCTAGAAACTGATCGAATCCCATTTTTAGCACAATTTGGAATAAAGGTAAAAGGAAAGGGAAGACAGATACCTCTTGCTGAGTAAGAGGATAGAGCGTAGGTGTCCTGTCCCCTCAATACCCCAAGGCAGGTTCCCTAGTGCTGGAAGTCCACAGTCAGTGATGAGAAATCGTGCTTAGCTGCATCTCTGCAGGAGAATTAAATAATCTTGTCTTTGAGTGCATTTTGTTGATGGGTTTGTTTGTTTTTTTTTGCAGATAGACACAGAAGACATACTTCCTCTGTATTTAAACATACCCGTACCCCCTCCCCCCAGAAAAAAATCCACTGGTGAACTGAGGAGGTTTTGGTGTTTTAAGACTTGCTTACTTGTTTGTGGTTTTTTTTGGTCAGTTCGGATTTTTTAAGGCTTATTTGAGGTTATATTTGGCTTCAGTGGCAGACTGAGTAGAACCTGTGTGTTTTGTGGGACTCTTAAGTGTAATCCATCGAAGAGGAACAACTGTGTTCAGCTGGTGTTATTTAGGACAACAAGCAGCGATGACAGTTTAGAGCTGGAGCCTGTTGTACAGTGTTGTGCTAATGGTACATTCTCATCTAAGTTATCCTGTGATCTATGAATATGAAAACTGTGAAGAAGGAGAGAGAGTTAAAAGTTAACAGTAGACGCAGAGATATTTATTTTTCACAGGATCAAACAAAGGCTTCTTAATGTTCTTGAAAACAGGATTAGCTGTGGCATAAAACAAATGTTACATCTACAATAGTTTCTGACTATTGTTCTAAGTAGGTAGGTTCCTGGCATATTTCCTGAAGGTGCATTACCAACCCATGGGTATTGTAGATGTTGACTCAGTTTTCTTTGGTTCTGGCAAGTGTTTGTGTATTTAGCCTCACAGCTGAAATGTTGTGGTCTGAAATCTGTTAATGAACACGGAAATGGTGTGGAAATAAGCTTGATATAAATGCTGCTGATAGATGGGGCAAAAGTTTGTCCAAGAACTGGGAGGGAAAGCCACACAAAAAAAACCCACCCAAAAACAACCAACAAAAAAACCCAACCAACCTGTAAAATCCTTCCTATTTAAATTATTTTGTTATATGATTGCTTCTAAATCTTGGAAGACTGTGCTTACACTATGATTATTAAAAGTGTGATAGCCTTGTTCTTCTTCCACCAGGTAACGTTCCAGGCTTGCAGCATTTCTGAAGCGAGGTATCTCTATGATCAGCTAGCCACCATCTGTCCCATTGTGGTAAGTAATGGATTTCTTTCACATGAGCTCTTCATTGTGCAAAAGTTACTACATGTTGCTTTTTTTAAATAAAAAAAAAGCCTGGAATGCTATTCACAAATTTGATTTTCTGAGAGAAGTGTCAGTCTCTTGCTAGGTTGTCACATGAGGAGCGTGGTTTATTTAATGTCCCAACGACACCACAAAACAGATGATGTCTGTTTCTTCTCCTCTACCTACCTTCCCGTGTACATGAGACTCTTGCTGAATAGTTCTAGAAATACATTTGGGGCAGTTTTTCACAAAAAGCAAGACAAGCTCAGTCCTTAATTTTAACTTTTTCAACTCTGTTCTGGTATTACAGAGGGTTTCAGCTTAAGTTGTATAAAACTATGCCTTTTGTAAGCATGTGGTCATAAACAAGTGTTTATAACAGGTGTTATAAAAGTTAAGTATTGGTTGGTCTAGGTGTTCAGCAGATTCTACTCTGAGTTCCAGTCAGATTCTACTCTGACTCTACTCTACATTCCAGCTCTGTTGCTAAGGTGCTTGGCCAAACAAAAAATAAACAAAATAAAATGACTGCCAGGTGAACTTTCAGAGTTTGAAAGTATGCGAGCACAGTGCTTGTGGATTTGTCATGAAATTGCTTCTGCCACTGTCATCTCTGTGCTCCTTTAATGCTGGTCTGTAGAGGTAGTAAATTTGGAGAGTGTCAGGTGCCATTTCAGATAAATGCCTGAATGAAGGGTTAATATTTCTGGAGATAGCAGTTGAGAGATTTGTAGTTGCATGGGCTTTGGCTGTACATTAATACGAAGTATTTATTTCACTTACTTCTGGACTAGCAAGTTTCCCTTTCCAGTGGGGCTGTATTTTGCTTTTGATTCATAGGCTTGTCCTTTGTTTTCATGTCAGACTGTTTTTATTTCAGATGGCGTTGAGTGCTGCATCTCCGTTCTACAGAGGCTACGTGTCTGATATTGACTGTCGCTGGGGCGTCATCTCTGCATCTGTAGATGATCGAACACGAGAGGAGAGGGGGCTAGAGGTAAGTAATGTTTGTAGATGTCTGGGATTTTTTTAGGCAAAAAAGTTACATCTCCTTTAGAACCAAATTCTGTTTGTGCTCATCAGAATCCCTAATGAGGGAACGTGACAGTCTTTGTGGTGTATATAGGAGAAATGGTGTAAGCATTTGCCTTGGTTGTACAGTTTATGTTAGCAAATATATATATATATATTTTTTTTTTTTAGTTATATATGGAATGCCAGTAGAACTTTACTCACTCCTCCACAGCTTGCTGAAAAAGTGCTGTGCTTGAGCCCAAAAAGCAACAAGTACTTTGGATTAAGTATCAGGTGCTGCTAAGTTAATGCAGTAGTATAAAATGCAGCTATGTGAATCGAGCCAGTTGTCAGAACCTGAATGCCAGTTCCTGCTTAGAGAAACTCCTGAAGTTCAAGACGCTTCCAAAATTACAGAAAATTTAAAAATAGTTTTTAAAAATCTACTTGAAATATTTCTTGAACTACCCATTTTAACTAGTTCTTTAGCATCTCGAGCAATGGGAAACTGTTTTGGTATGTGTTGTAGTGGTATGATGATGTTTTCAAGGTACTTGGGGTAATGGTATATTACATTAGGAAAATATTTCCACTTTTAGAGAATTATAGTCAATATATGATGACTGTTGTTTTTTTCTCTCAGATACATACATCTGCAAAGAAAATAGTCGTAATTCCAGGATCACTTTCTATTAAGTCTATTTAAGACTCATGCTTTGAATAATTTTAATTGAGGCTGTAGGGTTTTTGTATAGACAGGATAATAATTCTCACGTAAGTGTCATTAGTGAGCAAAACTTAGGTAACGTTGTTAACAAGCTGTTAAAATATTGTATTCTTAAATTATATAGCCACTGAAGAACAACCATTATAGAATCAGTAAATCCAGATATGATTCCATAGACAGTTATCTATCTGAATGTGGTGAGAAATACAATGACATTGATTTGACAATAGACAAAGATATCTACGAGCACCTAATAAAGGAAGGTAAGTGTTTGCTTCATTATGAGCAGGTTGAGAATTGTGCTTGCAGTGTGTGGGGATATTTTACGGTTTTGTTATTGTTTGTTTGAATCATTGTGCATCCCTCAGAGTGTGATCTTGAGTTTTTTAAAGTATCTGTAACAGAAACTGTTCCTAATTCCAGCTTGAGAAGCTCAGTGTTTGACGCACTAATGTTTTATCTTTGTGGAGAGAGCAGAACTGCTTTAGGAAACATGGCACGGAAGTGCATCAGAAAACAGGAAGAATGGTAGCCACGCCAGTATTCAGCTGCCATTTCCAAACAAGAACCAGGGTGTTTTTTTGTTGTTGTTTGTTTTTGTTTGTTTTTTTTTCTCTTTAATCATTTCCTTCCTTCCTGAAGTCGTCGTTTAGATTTTAACAGGATGTGGTGAGTTGAGATAGCATTGCAGAGTTGGAAGTTTTCAGTCTTGTAAAACAAATCGTTTCCTAGAGCTTATTTTTCTATGTAAATTGTTTTAATTTTCATTTTGTAGGTATTGACCACCTTTTGGCACAGCATATTGCACACTTGTTCATTCGAGACCCATTGACTTTGTTTGAGGAGAAAATACATCTAGACGATGCAAATGAATCCGACCATTTTGAGGTTGTGTCCAATTTAGAGGAATTTAATAAATATATACATAAAATTGCTTATTGTTTATAGTACTGCTTAATTGAAATATTAGCTATATTAGCTAGGAATTATTTTTCTGAATTTTTCACTTCAGCTACTTCTTTAGCATATGACTTTGCAGTTCTAAGCACATTTATTTCTTTGTTCTAGTATTTATTTAGGAGAAGGTGATGACATTTTAAACCCAATAAAATATGAATAGCCCAAACTATAGCTATGTATATAAGTGTTATGGGGAACTGTCTATGTTTATGAATTCCTAAAAATGTTTTGCATAACATGTACATATCAAATGAAATACTAACTTATGAAATAACTATGTTAATGGTAATAATATTTTTCATTTGGGATGCATCAGTCCCGCATGGAAAAAAATGAATTGGCTGAATCTGAGCCTCTTAATATCTTACAAGTAATCCTCAGGCAAATTAGCATGAGAAAGCATAACGTATTTGCTCTAGGATGGGTAGTTACGCTATGTTTTTTAGGAAGTCATACCACTTAGTTTAGAAGCACTTCTCTAACTTGATGAGGTCTTCCAATGAAAATATTAGGCCTCTAGTTATGTGCTTGTTTTTCTTTCATTATATTGCAGCATTATGCATGTCTTGATTATGACAGAATATTTCATGTTCTTTGCAGAATATTCAGTCTACAAATTGGCAGACAATGAGGTTTAAGCCACCTCCTCCAAATTCAGATATTGGGTGGAGAGTGGAATTCAGACCTATGGAGGTAAGGAAGGAATCAGTGTGCACAAAAGCACATTTCCTTTTCAGTGGAAAAGTACCAGGGCATTCTGCCATCCAGTATCAAACTCTTATTACTTATGCTGTGTTTTCTCCCCTCTGAATTGCTAGACGCAAGTGAAGTGGACAACAGTGTTTAATCAGACACGGACTGTGGGAATGTAACTGACAGCACAATCCACTGCAGCACAGCAAAGTGTGCTGATGGATTTGGGGTGATGGGGAAGGGAATTAGGCTTGTATTGAAACAACGCTAAACAAAGCCCTATTTACCTTCTAGGGACTGTATTTCTCCAGTACTTTTCCTGGTACTGAACAATTCCACTGTCACTATTTTGCCTTTTTCACAAGTGCTTTTATTTTATAGCTGTCTATTTCTGAGCTCTCTGAATTTAATCCCTTTAAAGTGGAAATTTAAAAGCTATTGCACATTTGTAATTACACAGAGAGCCTGAAGGTGCAGGTTATTAGGTAGTCTTTTGAAACACAAATGTGTCTTTGGCATTGGATTAAAGGGCTGAGTGTGGTGAAGTGTGTGCATGCACTGTGCATTCTGATGATTCCAGCTTGTCCATCACCATCACTAGTAGAGTTTGTGCATGTGTGAATTCAAGTTGCAGCGTGAACATTTATGTCAGACTTTTAAACTCTCCCCGATATTTATTTGCTTCCATGAGTGTGTTCCCACAGGTAATTTAATCTCTAATTCCTTCATGTTTAGGTCCAGTTAACAGATTTTGAAAACTCTGCCTACGTTGTGTTTGTGGTATTGCTAACCAGAGTGATTCTATCATATAAACTGGATTTTCTCATTCCTTTGTCCAAGGTAGGTGTGAAATATCAGGTCTATTAGAGCTAAAAGCAATGTATTTTAATCAAGTCTGATGTTTATCCTCTGCAAGCTAGGAACTAGTATTTGTGCACTTACAGAGCAGTCATTTTTATCTTTCAGTTTTCATCTCTACCTGTACTTTGAATCAGTTTCAACTCAGCAGTGTTAAACATTTTCATGCTGTCTCATGGAATTAAGCTTATCAACAAATACTGTGAGAATTTCTATAGTGCCCACTGACAACTGGAAAAATGTTGAGAAATACCTTTGTGTACCTTCACTGAAAGGGTTATTAAACATTGGAATAGTTTGCCCAGGGCAGTGGTGGAGTATTCATCCCTAGAGGTACTTAAACGGTGTGCTGGCCTGGTCCTTAGGGACATGCTTTAGTGGTGAGCTTGCAGTGTTTGGTCAAAAGTTAGACTAGATGATCTTGAAGGTCTCTTCCAACCAAAGACATTCTGTGGTTCTGTCACAAGACTATTTTGAGACTGGCAAAGGGCATGCTTCTACCATTTTACATGTGGGGAAAATAACCTGTGAAGGTAAAAATAAAAACTTTAGATACTTACTTTAACATGGCTAGTGCCTATGCATCTCGTTTTCTATTTTGCTTGTATCTGGTGGAGAGGGAAAGGAGGACATCGACATGCTTAATATTACACGATATTTGAGTGAAAAGAAATAGTGCTAATTGTGGTCACAACTGTGATTTGTATTTAGACAGACCAGCTGTGTGAAATATGATTTTTTTTCCTTAATGTTGTCCTCAAAATTGTTGGACTGGTTTGGGTGAAAGTGTCCTTGCACGTGTTCTTTCTGAGGCATCTGATCAGAAAGTGTCTTTTCATATGGATAGTCCTGCCATGTTATAGGTAACTTTAAAAAAGATCTTGAAGTGCAGAAGGCTTTGGACAGACTGTATACTAGAAAAAAGTGCCAGCACTGGCTACAGCGTAGCAGTACAATCAAGCAGCTTGACTTAGTGTTTTCAATTAAAGTGGAGAAAAATACTGAAATTATAAATCAACAGTAATAATAACATACAGTTGATACGATGTCTACAAGGAGAAAATCTCTTTTGAATGTCAGGGAGTTCAGACTTCACAAATAATGCAGCAATTTAGCACTTAGAGTGCATTGTTAGTTGAAATGTCTCAAAACCACAAAATTTTTAACTAATGAATACCAGCAAAGCTAAAAAAAGAGATCAGGTGCTGAAAGAACCTGAACAGGGTTGGGGGGCTGGGGAAACATAAAATTGCTTGAGCTTGCCAAGCAATTTGGCCGGTACTGTGACACAGAATTACACAACCATTGGTAAGCCTGCCTCTTTCAAGTAGAATAATACGGGTTTATGGGGCTAATCTCACACTAATCTTTGCTGTCTCATTGAGTGTGGTTGTACTCCCATCAGCCAGGACTGGAGTTCGTAGAAAACAGCCTGTTGTGTAAATAGGTTTCATAATATAAAATGAATGAAAACTTTGGAAAACAAAGCTTTAAAAGGTAAGGAGTAAGTGAAGATTTTTGCATTGCCCATAATTAAAGGTCAGACAAAGAATTCAGCAAATCATATCCCTTCTTCTGAAGACAATGCAGTAAAGCTAATGTCTGAAAGCTGTGTCATCTTCTGTCCAGACTCGCATCCAGAAAGACAGAGCAATGCTTAGGAAATTTGCAGAGCATATGAGCAGTATTCTGTAGTTAGTAGAGTGTTTGAAAAGCCTGGTCTCTGGAACAACTTTACTAGCAGTTTAAGTTTATCTATCTAACAGATGTTTAGATATGAAATAGATAGGATTCCCATACAAAGTTACAGTAATTCTGTTTCTGAAAGTTTGTTTAATGTACTGATAACTCTCCTAAAAGACTTCAGTGATTTTGTTAAAGCAGCAAAGTACAGCTAGGGAAATGCCAGTTTTTTTTCTTCAGTACTCATGGAAATTGTATTTAAGATGCAAAGTCAGCCAGAAGGGATGCAACCTGTTAATCACAGCTGTTCCTGTGTTTTCATCCAAACTTAGAAAATACAGCATAGCCTCTTCCAATGCAATGCCATTACCTTTTCTGCTGGAGACAAAGAGAAGTCATCATCTCTTTGTGGTTTTGCCTGGGACCCCTGGAGAATGAAATAAAATTTATCTCCACAGCTTGGTCTTGTGTAGTGAAATAATAAAAAACATAGTAGATATTTCAACTAATGAGACCAAAATGGGAGGATTTGGAAGAATCCTAATTTTCTAAAATGCTACACGTGTCTGAAATACTTCTTTTCCAGGTGGATGAAAACATGAAGATGGCCCAGAAAAGAGATGCTGTCCGGCAGGGAATGTTCTACTTCAGAAAAGATATTTGCAAAGGTATCACAACAAGCAATCTGATTTAACACTGTTGTGGATGTTCAGTGCCTTTCTTTCCATCTAACCATTTCTTCCTTTCCCTTTGTCACCTGTGAAGGTGGAAACGCTGTTGTGGATGGATGTGGCTCTGCACAAAATGGGACAGGCACAGACATGGAGGAGTACACCTTAATGAGCATCGATACAATTATCAATGGGAAGGTCATAGCCTCTTCTACCTGGAACGCCCAACTTACCCTCCATTCTACCCTCCCAGAATCGCAATCGAGCGTGATTTGTGCTGACTCTGTTCTCTTACACAGGAAGGAGTCTTTCCTGGTTTGATCCCGATTTTGAATTCCTATCTTGAAAACATGGAAGTGGATGTCGACACAAGGTGCACCATCCTAAACTACCTGAAGCTAATAAAAAAGAGAGCATCTGGTATGTTTTGACACTTTCGGACACTGATTTTCATGGCATTTTTCTGCATAGTAATTGGGCTGTTCCCTGGTTTTCAGTGGATTAAAACTGGTGACAGCTGTGTCTGTCTGGTTAGATGTTGAACCATAGGAGCAAGGACTGGAGTGTGTTCTCTGACTTAAATCTGGTCCTGTCTAATTCCTATTATAAATGTTTCTGTGATCCGTTTTAGAATTTAAATTAGGAATAATTGATACAGTTACAATTACACTACCCTCTAAGTTGTATCTCCAATCCAAGATTTCTCTTTTCAGCCTCACTTACTGCTGCTTTTGCCAGTATATTGTCCATTTGTTTAGTAGTTTACACATACACTAATCCCTTTGGCCTGTCACTCGAGCGTTGTGAGAGTATATGAGGCTGCTGCACCAAAGCTTTCGTAAGTCTAAATTCTGGTGTGCTTGAGCATGGGACCCAGTCTTTAGCTCCCCGATAAGAAAGCCCTTCTGTAAGTGGCAAAACTCCTTCAAAACAAAGCATACCAGACGCTTCCCCTATCTTCCCTGTGTTGCAGTGTTTTTGAAGGCAGGGGGTCTAATGGCTCTTCATGATCCGTTTTAAAATGCAGCAATATAACAAGTAAAAGATGCAGACTAAATTTTAATTCAGAGCCGGGCAGGTGGCATAGTCTGCAGCAGCTTTATACTTTTCTATGTGGAAATCCCTTATGTGCCTGCCTTGCTGCAAAATTTAACTAGACAGCTGATTTTAGTCTCATAAGTCAAGACATCTTTAGGTTTTTTTTCTCTCTCAAATTTTAAACTAAAGCATTGCATTCCTTTTAAGTTCTTGAAAATTGCTGTAGTAGCTTTTAGATAAAGGCCTTTTTAAAGTAAGGGTGGAAGTAAGATCTTTCTCTTGCCTGGTAATTCAGTTCTTTTAACAGTACTTCAGAATAGTAACAAGTTTTAATTGATTATGGCTTTCACTGTAAATCCCAAGGCTCCTTGTCTGTGGGAGGCTTCTGCTTCTCTGGTAACATAGACAGGGATTTCATGCCTGGTTTAATTGAGGGAGAGAAGAAAAACTGTCAGGAAGAAAATATTTTGTGGCACCTCAGGCCTCCAAATAGCAATGCTCTCAAAATATTTCATTGTTTGTTGTTGGGATTCTTCTCTTCAGAAAAATGCTGTTATAAAACCGAGGAATATAGAAGTCTTAGAGAGGCTTTTTCTCAAGAGCTAGTGACCTGGGCTTTACTCTCTGCAGCAGACGTTCCCCTTCCAAAGAACAGCTTTGCTACCTGGTGTGAACTTGCAGGCATTGCAACAGCAGCTTGTATATTCACACAGACCTGAAAGGTATGAGAGAGAGGTAGATAGACTCTAGGGTTTTTACCTTAACTCTGGACTGAAGTTATTTTTAAATGATGCTTTTGAAGAACCAGAATTCACAGAATAAAAAGCATTAGGTATTGTATTACTGTGCCATGATGTTTCTCAGTTGTGAGCTTTGGATTATTTCAGTTTACTCTCAATCTTAAATGTTTCTGCACTGCAGCCTGTCTAGTGTGAGACATGTCCACTAAGAGTGGCCATTTTTCAGATTTCTCTCCTCAAACAGTGAACACAGAGCAGTCATGAGAGATCACTACTGGCATCTTAGCTGCTGTGGCTTTAATGTTGCCCTGATGTGGTTCATCTGTGCTTCAGTCCCATCTTCTCTTGCATCACAGCTAGGTGTTGCCCTCCTGATCTACAGCTAGCAGATGTGACTGCCACCACTCAGTAAGACTGCAGATTTCCTAGGCAGGCAGAAGCAGCTGCTGACCACCACCAAATATTAATGAAAGCAGCATTAAGTTAGCAGCATCAAGTGATCCTTGGCCTGGCCTGCTCTCCTGGTCCTGGATGTCTGCAGTGTAGGCACTTTCACAGCTGAAGCATCATGATGCTTGATGACCATTCATACACGTGATTTCTATGATTTTTCAGTGTTTTCCAAACATGATTTTATCATTGCCTTACCCTTCTTGAAGCAATTACACTTCTTGTCCCCATTAAGTCATACAATAAGAAATGCCACAGCTTTATTATGTGTGCTCTGAAAAAATGCAATTACTGTAGTTTTACATGTTTAAATATTCTCTGCAGTTATTTCGTGATATGCCTTCTAGTTCCTGCGTTGTAGGACAATGTTTCTCTACTCATACCTCATCAGCATTCATAATTTTGCGAATTTCTCAAGTATATTGTTGCTTCCAAGCTTGTGATTCCCTTTGTCTCGTCTCTCCACATCTTTTGTCAGTCTGTGGTGCCTTTTCCTGATATGTCATTTGAGAGCTGGACACTGTGTTCACGATGTAGGTGCTGCAAGTTGACACTGGTACAAAGGACAGGGAGCAACTGGGCTGTCTGACCACTAGGTGTCTGTGGTGATGTGAGCTGAGCTGCTCTTCGGTCTCCCCTCCTCTCGCACTGACGGCCTGCAGCAGCTTTCAGTCCAAAAATGTTTCTATGCTCTACTCATCTCCTGGCCCAAATGATTTTCTTGCAGGCCCTGAACTTCTCAGTGGTTTGAGAAGCTGACTCTTTTTTTTTAGTGCCTTTGATAAATAATGCTTCTTGGGTATTTTTTTTTCTGCTCTCTTTCTATGTAGAAGTGTAAACGGTAGTCTCAGTTCTTTAAAACATGACTTAGTAGGGGTTTTGAGGGATGTTTTTATTTCTAATAACATTTTTTTTATTCCGCTGTGCTTTCCTGTACTTTTCACAGTTTTTCTGGTTTGTGTTCATGTAGCTCTATTCAAAACCACTGATAGGCTATCTTTAAACAGCCTTGGATGCTTTTTACTCTTTGTGTGTTCCTCCTTGTTTTCTTTAATTTGATTCCTCTTGCTTTTTATAATACTCTTAAACCAAAAATTTCTGTACTGGAAGGCATCAGCTCTGTTTTCTTGCAAGGAGGCTGAGGTTCCAGTAGCAATGAAGGTTTTGCTAGGCTCTGAACATCCTGTCAACCTTAATGTCTTCCTGTCAGAGTTACTCTAAACTTGTACCAGTTGAGGTTCACATGCGTATGCTGCATTATTCAGGAGCAAGATTCAGTGCACTCTAAGATTCTAAGGAGCAAGTCTAAACACTGGTGTCCAGCTGCCCTCCAGCTGCTACTTCACAGGGATGCATGTCTCCTGCAATAGATGGGTGTCACTTGATGACCCTGTCTAGAGGTGTTGGGGACCTTTAGGCAACTGCCAACTGTCCCATGGTCAACTGTACCTTGTGTGGTGAAGCAGAGGCAGCATGTGCAAGTCAGGAGTTGGCGTCATTGGGAACCTGCCTATTTTTTTGCTAGGGTTGCTGACAGAAGGAGGAAGAATAAGTCAAGCTACAGAGAGCAAAGCTAGCAGCTGAGGTGGATGAATCAACTACAGAATCATTTTATATATACATAGTTGGTGTAGAGGTGTCTGTTGGTTAGTCTCATCCAGTTTCTCTGTTAAATGATGTGCTCAAGACCTGTTCCTATACAATTTGTTGGAAACACCTGTTCCAGTAGCTACTTCTCTCTGGGCTGTCTTACTACATCTGAAAGTTTGAAGATCGAACCAGATAGAGTGTTTTTTGCACTGTCAGTGATGTCAGCTTAATTATGCCTGCAATTTTAGCCATATTTTAAAAGAACACATACACACATAGGAATGTGTTTCTCATGAATGTGTGGACTAATCATGAATTGTGTACATAATGCATGAAATTTTGTGTTGTACTGCTAAATTGGATGTATAAACTGTGAAATTTCACTTCCCCTTGCCCACAGGAGAATTAATGACAGTTGCTCGTTGGATGAGGGAGTTTATCGCACAGCATCCAGCCTACCAGCAAGACAGTGTGATAACTGATGAAATAAATTACAGCCTTATTTGGAAATGCAACCAAATCGCACAAGGCCAGGCAGAGTGTCCTGAACTGTTGGGGGTAGGATTTAATAAGAAACAAAGTGGAAACAAAACTGACTCCTTGTAATGAATGAATGTTTCTTAAATGATAGAAAGTTCAAGCCTTTTAGCAAAGCACTAGCAAAGATACTGTGAATCTGATACAGTTTCATGGTGTGAAGACCAAAACAGGGATACTGCACTATAAAATGGGCCAATCTGCCTAAGTACTTGTTTAAGGCATCCTAAAATGGGCATACTCTTATTGTTAAGGTTTATACAATGTACATGTAAATAATAAAATATTTTTATGATTAACATCAATGTATTTTAATAACACTGTATCTAAAGTTATTATGAATTAGCTTGTAACTTTTTTTATGCTTATTCTAGAAAGAAAAGTTGTCCCTCAACAGCCTTATAAATGTAATGGTACTTGTACATCATATGCATTCCAGTTACTGAATGTTTACTGTAATTTTTTAACCTGGAATGTGCTAAGTAACCTACCTTATTGTGTAAGAAAAAAAAAAATCTGGATGTACCTAAATCCCATTTACTACTTCCTTCATTTTGGGTTTTGAAAGTATATAAGAACAGACAAAATGCATGTGCATCCTATGTGTTAATCTTTACAGCAGTCTCTCAGTTGCCACAAGACCTGCATCCACTCATACATCCACTCATAAACTAAAACTTGGAGGAACAGAGCTGCCTTTATTCAGATAACCTACCTGCCTCTTGGTAACTGTACTTGGGAAGAATCTGACATAGTTGTATGTGAACTGCATTTCCTGAAGGAAAAAAAAAAAAAAAAAAGACTAAACTACATCTTGTCCCAGATGCATCATTATTTTTTTCCGCTCTGATGTATATATGTACACTGTTGCTGTTTAGAAATTTGTCCCGTGATTTAACAAAAAAGCAGTAATGGGGTAGAGGTGAAAGAGTGGAGGAAATGAGAGCTGAGTATAAAGCTCTTTTTACAAAGGAACCAGAGAGAATTGATCTGGACTGCAGCACTCCTTAACTGCTCTTTCTTCCATGTTGCTGCTGTTCCCACACTCGACAATGACTGCAGCACAAAACCAAGGACCTGTTGATTCTTTCTGTAGGTTGAGTTTCCCATTTGTCATTCATGATTATAGATATTTTTGTCAGCATGTTTATTTCCTATAAGGTACTTTGTGTAGATAGCTGAGGTACCTACGTGGCTGTAGGTATGGGCAACTTAATCCCCTCTAGCAAATAGTTACAAAGAGATCATGGAATGCACTAAGCCTTTGCATTAGGAGCCAGGGCTGGGAGTGACTGTAAAGTATTTAAAATTTAGCCATTGCAACTGTAAATAAAGCCACCTTAAGGGGCCTTTTTGATTTAGCTTCTTAACTGACTTGTAGAAGTGAATTGCATTATGGATAGATGATGCAAAGCTTAATGCTAAGCATATATAAATACCTAAGGTGTAATGATTTTTTTTTAAAAAAATGAACTAATGGAGAAACTGCAATGAAGAGGTGCACTAAAAGAAGCTTTTATGTACTGACATTACTTTGTTCTGTGTTCACAGATGTGCTATAGAGAATAAAAAGAATGCTTTTTTCTGCAGTGGTGAATTTGTTTTAAGCTGTAGGTATATGTTAATTTGGTTTCTGTAATAAGGAAATAAAAATAAAATTTGCAGTATGTGTTGGTGACTTGCATGACTTGAACCCACATTTTAAGATTCAAAAAAGGAGGTCTTGCATACTTGGCAAGTACAGCTCATCTCATCCAGGCTCACTTTGTTCACAGTGAGATGCCTCCGGGCAAAGGGTCAGTTACTTCTGCAACAGAGGAAGTCCTTGGCATTGTTATGCTAGTATCTGTCTAATTGCACAGCATCAGCTGCTATGCTTGGAAGACCCCTTAAAAAAAGCTAGAATGCTTTCCTCATGGTACTGCATCAATCTATGACCTTCTCTGCTTTAAACTGGCCTTAAATCACCCTTCTGGACTAGTAGGTGGCTACTGTCCTGTATGCTTAAAAGCTGGGCCTAGAAGTTTCCCTCCTGAGTTCTTGTACGCATGTTTTTTAGAAAGGATGGGCAAGATCAAACAGAAAGGTGCTGCTTGTTTGTTGAGGTGTCCATGGTTGCAGTATCTAGGCAGCTTACATTCCCCAGATGAAGAGTTACGGTATGTGCTCCAGCCTGTTCTAATGATGCAGTAAAGTCTTTCACAGAGGGCAAGCTGGAGCGGCTGCAGGGAAGGGCAAGCCTTGTCATGAGTTGAATGTACCTCAGAAGTGGCTGAGTGGTGTCTGCACCCATGCCAAGGTGGAGAAGCAGTCCCCAGGCCAAGCCTGAAGCTCTGGCTGACCTTAGCAGAAAGCATGAGAAACTCTCAGGCTATGAATTCAGGATTTTTGCTTCTGCAGTCATAAAGTGCTTTCATGGAAATAATGACCTTACTGCAGCCACATGAACAGGGTGGGGAAGAAGTACCAAGCACCAGAGGTGAAACGCTATTGATCCCTTTCCCAAAGAACTTAGTAACGTGTCAGTCATGGCACTTCCTCTGATAGGTAATGTTCTGGCCCCAGTTCAGCCCCAGAATCTTGTTTCATGCTTTCCAGTCAGTTTTCAACTAGAAGATCCTGTTGTATTTTCCAGAGATCTTGATGCTATAAACAATACTCTGATGCCTTGTTTTCTCTTGCGTCAGAAAATAGAGGAATCACAGAATCACATATCATTATTTCTGAATTATTTTGGCTATGCTTTTATCATGGTGTGTTTTCAAAATGTGTCTCCTTTTGGTTGTACACAGAGCTCTGCAGACAGTTTGACTTTCTGGAGGTGGTGCAGCAAGACCTTCATACAATCCTTTGGTCCTGCAAAAGCAACCTGACCTCTTTGAAACAGGCATCGTGCTGCAGCTTGTAGAAGCTACCTGAAAAAAATGAGCTAATATTTTGTTTGCTGTCATTTTGTTTAATATTTTTACATTACATTTGGTGTGCAAATATGATTTTGCAGCAAATTTGAGAGAGGCCTCCTGCTACATGGGAAGCTGGTCACAGGAGTGGTGGCAGCTGAGGTTATTTCAGCAGCTCTCTGGATGGTGTGAACTGAGTTTCAGCAGGAAACAATCACTGCAGTCATTCACCAAGAGCCAGACCCTTGCTTCTAACTGCGTCTTAGGGATAAACAGAGTGACATGGATGCATGCGTAAATATGTTAGTAAGGATATTCTCTAGTTCAGGAGAGCAGATGAGGGGACAGAAAAGCAATAATTCCCCTTGCTGCAGTGGATATCAGAAGACAGCTGTTGACTGTAATGCTGAGCAGTGTGAGAGTGAATGATACAGAGCAGAAACAAGAACGTGCAATTTGTAGAAGCCCTGAGTCTTTTGAGTTTGAAAGACCTGATGGTTCCTTGGTATTTTCTTGAAATGGCTTTGGAGGGAACTAACATTTGTGAACTTTGCGATGAGCATACTTGCACCTGATGGAGGAGGGGGACAGTGTGGCTCCTGGGGTGGGCAGGTGCAGAGTAGAAAGTTTTGTGACTATCATGTGAGGTAAAACCAAACCTATCCACACAACATTGTCTGTCTTGCTACTGTAGCCTCTTTGTTGTGCCCCTTAGCGAAGGGCACCAGAGTGCATGCAATTGGGCATTTTACAGGAGTGAGATTTAGTTGAAACTAAAGGAGAGATGATCTGCAATGTCTTCTACCTACAACTCTGACCACTAACACCAAAAAGGAGCCAAGGTCCCCAGTTTTATTGGTGAACACGATGCCATATGGTATGAAGCATCCCTCAGGTTAGCTATCCTGGCTGTGTCCCCTCTCAACCTCTTGTGCACCCCCAACCTACATGCTGTGGGACAGAGTGGGAAACAGCGACGGCCTTGATGCTGTGCAAGCACTGCTCAGCAACAGCCGCAGCCCCGGGGTGTTATCAGTACTGGTTTAGCCACAAGTGCAAAGCAAAGGACCATGTAGGCTGCTCTGAGGAAAGAGAAGACTGTCCCAGCCAGCCGCAGCCCTCTGCAGGAAGGTTACTTCACATGTATCTTGCTTGTCCTCCTGCAGCCTGCACAGTGTCACTGAGAGTAAGAAGACAAGATATTGAGTTTTCTTCCTCTTGACAGCGCGTTTAATAATTTTTCTATCAGGATTCACTGAACTGCAAGTTAAGAATTGAATTGCAGTGTCCTCAGCATTCAGAAGATGAGGTATGGGGGGGTGCTGGCAGTCCCAGGTGTATTGTCCGAGGACAGCCACCTTATGCATCCCCCTGCTCCTCAGGTGAGGGGAAAGTGGCACTTAGCCTTTTTTTTTTGAAAAATATCATATAATCTAAATATTGTGCTGACACAAAAATAAATGAAACACCCCACAGCATCATGAGATGGCAAAGTGCTTTCCAAATCCTACAGAATAAATCAGGAGGAAGGGGCAGTGAAGTGAAGGGAAATAAAATGGCTCGTTTAAGGTTATACAGTACCAAATAAGTGAAAATCCCTCTACAAACCCTCCTGAAAAATCTTGTCCTTTCTGGAAACGTGCTACTGCCATGGTCTGTCACTGGTGGAGGTGGTGCAAGGATTTGGTGCTGGGTGGGACGAGTTTCAGGGGGCTGCAAGGAGAGCCATGGCTGCTTAAAGGCTACATAGCGCTAGAGCTCCAGGGGCTGCAGATGGCAAATTTAGGGCAGTAATCCCCAATAAGAGCATCTGACCTCAGGATTTCTCTGGTTTTGATCCAGCCTGTTCTCCCGCTTTGTGCAGTGCTCCCTGTACATAGGTATAACTGCAACAGAAATTTCCAGTGCTTTTTTTCCATGGTTTCATTTAGGAAATATTTGAAGTGTTAACTCTGTTTTCTTCTGAAGGCCACAATAATTCCTGTGTGCACTAGGTAAAACAACTCAGTGAATCTCAGATCCTTATGATTGCCACAGTGTTACTTGTACCAACTGCTTCAAGGCCGGTATTGGGATCTCCTCTGGTTTTGGCATACAGGTGCTTGCCCTTCATGGCAGTTGCTGCGGCCATTGAGCAAAGTCCTGGATATGGCAGAAGCAGAGCTTGCACCGCTCCCTGCTGCTGGTGCTGAAGCACACAGAGCTCTGCTCCACTGTGCTCTCTCCCCCAGAGTCCTGAAGTTTAATGTGAATCACGATGTGTGTATTAAAAGCGAGCTGCAGTGTCCCAGGCTTCTGGTCCCAGACCTTTCTCCTTTTCTGCTACATATAGTTGCAGGCAACGTAATCCACTGATGTGCCTCACAGAACTTACCTCCCCTCCTCTCAGGAGCAATTTCTTTAGGGTAGCCCCTATATTTCAAGTTTATCCCTGGGGTCCTTCTGAGCTTGAGGAGAACAGCCTGCAAGTATGCCCATAGAGCTCCAATAAACTTCTGTAGGTACCAGGAAGGCAGAGACAACCACCCATACAGTCCCCACACTCCCCAGGCCAGGAGCTTATAGCTAGCAGTACACTGCAGGGCCTAGTAAAAAAGACATTTGAAGCTAGTGTGTAAAGTGGGAACAACATATATAATAACTGTTTGTTGATCAACAGGGGAGAGAAAATACGGCATGGGTTGAGATAAGGGCAGAAAGCAATCATTCAGCAATTACCATTATAGGCAAAACAGGCTCAAACTGGGGAAAACTAATTTAATTTATTACCAGTCAAATCACAGTAGGATAATGAGAAATAAAGACTAAATCTTAGAACACCTTCTCCTTGCCCCTCCCTTCTTCCTGGGCTCAGCTTCAGTCCCAATTTTCTCTACCTTCTCCGCTCTAGCAGCGCAGAGGAATGTGGAATGGGAGTTGTGGTCTGTTCATCACACATTCTGCTGCTCCTCCCTCCTCAGCGGAAGGACTTCACACACTCTTCCCCCACTCCAGCATGGGGTCTCTTCCGTGGGAGACAGTCTTCCATGAACTTCTCCAACATGAGTCCTTCCCACAGGCTGCAGTTCTTCATGAACTGCTCCAGCGTGGGTCCTCCACAGTGTCACAAGTTCTGCCAGCAAACTTGCTCCATGTGTGGTCCTCTCTCCACAGGTCAATAGGTCCTGCCAGGAGCCTGCTCCACTCCAGGCTTCCCATGGGGTCGCAGCATGCACCTGCTCAGGCACGGAGTCCTCCATGGGCTGCAGGTGGATATCTGCTCCACTGTTAACCTCCATGGGCCGCAGAAGGACAACCTACCTCACCATGGTCTTCACGACAGACTGCAGGGGAATCTCTACCCTGACTCCCGGAGCACCATCACCCTCTCCTTCTTCGCTGACCTTCACAACCGCAGAGTTGTTTCTCTCACGTATTCTTACTCCTCTCTCTAACTGCAATTGCCATTGCACAGGCTTTCCCCCCTGCTTCTTAAATATATTATCACAAAGATGCTACCACTGTCACTGATGGGCTCGGTCAGCCTTGGCCAGCAGTAAGTCTGTCTTGGAGCCAGCTAGCATTGGCTTCATTGGACATAGGGGAAGCTTCTAGCAGCTTCTCACAGAAGCCACCCCTGTATCTCCCCTGCTGCCTAAAGCTTGCCAGACAAACTCAATAAACAGTTACCTGAAATTAGATGCTCCTAGAAAAGAGAAAAACTCCTTCTTATAAGATTCTCCTAGAAAAGTGAAATCTGGAGGGGCTTTGTAGGCTTCGGAGCTTTCTGTCCATTCCCTCTCAGGTAGGAGGTTTCACTCTGTAAAGCAACTGGAGAAGAAAATCCAGGTTTCCACAGCTTGCTTAGCTGTAGGTCAAAGACATGCTTTTCTCCCACCACTTTGCCTGCAGCCCAAATTAAAAAGACAGCTGCAGTGCCCTGTCAGTCAGCATTTTCAGACAGAAGCCCACCTGGTTGCTAGTGGAACTTTATCAAAGTTGACAGATGCAATATTTATTCCGACTATATTGGCAAATTATAATGGAAATCGTTTCCTGAAAATGCCCCTGGTTTGTTTTATTTACACTCTCCCAAATCATCTAGGGGAGTGTAAAGGCTGTAAGGTGAGTAACCCTGAAGGTGAACCTTGCACAGCTGCAGGCAGCACTACTTGAGCCACACTCCACTTTTGGGTGTTTCTGGTTCCTCCGTGCTGAGATATCACCATCCTGAACAGAAATAACATGTTCTCTGCTAGCACTGTACTGCACCAGAGCTGCTGGCAGGTTACAAGTGTTGGTGGGAGCCCCACCAAGCCCCTCGGAGTTGGGGGGGTTCCTGCTGCCTGCTCCGCTTGCCCTGCTGTCCCTGCTGCACGGGCTTAGCGATGACAGTGACAGCTTCTTGTCTCCCTTTAAATAATGCCATGTCTTTCCAGAAGAAAACTGTAACTGTTCTGAAATGCTGGCTACAAATTGAACAACTGTGTGAAATCCTATGTCTTATGCTGAAACTGGAAGAGGGTAGATTTAGATTGGAAACAAGAAAAAATTCTTCACTCTGCGGGTGGTGAGACACTGGAACAGGTTGCCCAGGGAAGTTGTGGATGCTCCATCACTGGATGTGTTCAAATCCACGATGGATGGGGCCTTGAGCAACCTGGTCTAGTGGGAGGTGTCCCTGCCATGTCTGCCATGGCAGAGAGGTTGGAACTAGATGATCTTTAAGGTCCTTTCCAACCCAAACCATTCTATGATTGTACGTGTCAGAGTTTAGGGACTCTTTAGGATTCTATGTGTCACAGGACACTGTATTAAGCCAGAAATGGCTGTAAATTCTTTTCTAAGTGTAACTTAGAAAACATTTTAACTTTTAATTTAGCCTTTGAATTTAGTTGCATGTCTCAAAAATATTCTGAAAACTACTCCTGTTACATGACCTAAAGGGGAAAGCTGTAATAGTGCTGGCAGTGAGAAGGAATAAATGAACCCAGTGAAGCAAAGTGAGGGTAATACCTAGAGACAAATTGAGCTCAAAAATCACAAATGATGGCTCCTTGTCACTGACTTCCAAGAGTTTGTGTTCCGGCTGGGAAAATGCTAGTTTATGAAATATTTAAGCAACAACAACCATTCTTACTCTGGAGAAAGTCCAAGCTCCTATCAAATACCATTAGATCAAAAGAAAGTATTTTTTTACAAGGATGACAGTACAGATTTTAATGAAGGCATTTTAAAGAGTTCCTTACTGTCTGACTGTAGCCAGTCTGTGTGGAAACAAGGAGTCGCTTTGTGCATGTTTCTCTTGCAGGTCATGTCCAGAAGAAGAGGCTGGGGGCAGTGGGGAAGAAAGCCTAAAGGAGAGAAGCCTACCACCATTGAGTCTCTGGAACATGCCACTTTCTCCCCACTCTTTGATTGATGCTGAGGAAGTGGCTGTGCCAAGATGACCTCAAACTCTCCAACATTTTTCAGTTAGGTTTATTCTTTCCCTTCAACCATTTACTAGGTTGGACTATACGCCTTCTTGTCCATTCCCATCCATGAGCGCGCAGGCAATGCCTGACATCTAATCCCTGCCAGTTTACTCACAACATGGGCATTCAGAGGCCAAGAACTTGCAGTATTTTTCTTGGCAGCGTAAGGGACTGGGATTCCTTGCCCAGAGACCATCAGACAGCTGCCTAATGAAAAACATGAAAACCTTCCAGAAAAAAAACCTCTTCACTGAGGGGAAGGAAGGTTTGGCATCACCCACATTTTATACCCTTCTCCCTGCCCTGCAGCATTCTTCTGTGTTACTCATCTCTCTGGCATCAGCTAGAGCGTGTCTGATTTTAAATAGCAATAGGACAGAGGATTGCCTGGGATGTTACCAGAGTGAGGCCAAGCCTGCAGCAGGCTCTCCAAAGCCCCCCTGATTTTCATGAGTAGGAGATGTGGCTGTATAGTACTTTATTTCAGACACAATCTGGACTACTGAGCACAAACCACTTCTGCCTGTAATTTCTCGCCCTGGCAGGGTGAACCAGAGCAATGCAATATAAACTCTGATACGGTCCCTGAGCTACGACAGCAGTACCATCACCAGCAAAGCGAAACAACCCCTGTACGGAAAGTTGGAAACCTGCCAGAGTCCTTGCTGGGGTGTGCTCATGGCACAGGCAAGGATGAGGTTGGGAACAGCTCATTGCTAAGCCCAGGGCCAGCCCTAGATGGCCTCCTAAGTTAAGAGGCAAGGCAGTTAGCTGGAGAGAGAAAATAACTGTTCGCTGGGGAATAAAGAGAAAATGGAGCCAGAGCCACAGTGATATTTTAGGTTTGAACCCTCTGTGGATTTTGGCCTGGGTTTTCACTCATGGGCTTAGCCCCAGCCCACGCAACTAGTGCAAACCTCTCCAGACTCTGGTGTCCTGGTGGGGTTGCTCAGCAGATCAGCTGTGGTGACTCTGCAGCCCTTGCCTGCTGCTTTCTCCCAGGGAAAAGGTGGAGGGGAGCTGAGGTCAATGGTGAGGATGTCCAGGGGACATTGGCCAGGAGTCCTCCAGGCAGACATGCTGTGCAAATGTCCCGTGAGCAGGGCAGCCCTCCTGGGTGTTTTTAAAGGGTATGCTATAGCACAGGCTGGAAAATAGGCCAGCCTGTCTCTTTCAGACATTCAGTTCAGCTGCACAATTGCACTGCTGGGAGCAAAATTGCCACTGTCTGAAGTAAAATATGCAGCATCCAAGTGCTTCTGGATATGACAAGTCCTGAACAGCCATATAAGGTGAAGAGGAGAATGCCCCTTTCAAATGCAGTTAGGTCTTGCTCTTAGTCACTTATAGACAACAAACTTCACTCACTGTTTTAAAAAAATGTCTGAACCTCCTCAGAGAATGGTACATAATAACACATTTCAGATTTTTTGTCTTTTCCCCTTAACTTTTGGCACAGACTGACAGGCACAAATTGCACAAATTGCACTGTTTCTGCTGAATGAGAGATGGAGCCACTTCCAGAGACGTGCGTGAAAAACAGAGCTCCAGAACGGTGTGTTCACATGTGCCTGGAAACTCATTCTGACTTTGTGCTTCCCAGTCATTCCATCACATCCAGTGTCTTTGGTGTCTCCCATTCCCACTCAGGCCATGAGGGTTCGAGGATGTGGTGTGTCTAGAAGAGGAGAGGGTAGTCTTGAAGCTCGCTTTGGTCCTGCTGGCTGTGACTCCAGCTTCCAGCAATGGCAGTATGTTTGGCCTTGCCATGAGCTGATAAAACATGTTTTCTCTGTATCCAAACCCATGTTATTTCTCATCCTACTTTGTAAAAGCAGAAAAAAAAAAAGAAGGGAAACTCTGAAGATTCAAGCTGTTCAACAGGAGTATCCAGGGAAAAGCTCTGCAGGCAGCTACATTTTTCTCTGGCTGACTTCTGAGTTTGTATATTTGTATAAAGCTCTGTAGTGATTTTCAAGATACACCAGGGCAAACCGTTCTCTAGGGGCGAGGAACGCTTCCTTCAGGACTATTCTGTCCAGAGGGGACGATCTGCCAGGCACATCACCACTAAGGACATCAGCAGAGCTAGTTTCTGTTTCCAGCTCTGCTTCCATCCTGAAAGGGAGGTTTTATCTCCCTTTTGTCCTAATGCAGCCAACAGAGTTTGTAGTGTGAAAACTTTGGTGCCAAATATGTTTGCTGTTGTAATGACACGCTACAATACCACACAGTTAGATCCTCCTGTTGACAAGTGGCAACCAGCGGCACGATGCTTGTCTAGAAGAGCCTGCAGGATGATGTGGTGTGGTGAGTCTGATGCTCTAATTGCAATTAAAGTTATGACTGATTTTATCATCAAACTGCTCTGTACATTTCCTCGGCCATGCCGAAAAGTTTGAGAGAGATGACATAGTGACAGCCTTGACTATCCCATTTCCTATCTTTTATCATGAGCAAATACAGAGCATATATAAACTTGGTCTGTACTAGGTACTTCCTTGTAAACAGCTTTTACTGGTGGAGTCCACTGGTAGTAAGGACTCAAAACCAGCCAGATTTGTGTTTATCTGATACCTACCATGAAAAGACATCTGTGGGCTGTGTCCTGGGACAACACAGGTGGCATGTGCCTCCCAGGGGACATCACAGACAGTGCTGAAATCACTAAATAATAGCGCTGTGTCTTCATGCATACCTCCAGTTGGAGATCAGCTGCTATGATAGGCCCTGCAGCAGGAGCTACTGATTTTCCTGCTACTTTCAAAAGCTCTTTCAGTGGAGTAGGAAACACTGATATAACATCAAGTTCCCAGTTTTGTGACCTGCCTGATGATTGGGGTATGAATGGGAAAAATCTGAATTCACATTTCTCAGCAAATCCCAGCTACTCTGGTTGTGAGTTCTGCCTGATCTGAGAGGCAAAACTGAATCTAGTCAAAAGGAACTTCAAAGATGATTTTCAGGGAAAAAGGCTAGTTTCATCATTACTTCCCTCTTTTCCAGTCTTACCTTCTCCTCTCTCATCTCCCTCTCTCTCCCCAGATAGGATATTTCTGTGGTTAAATCTCCTGTCCAGCTGCTTCCTTTGCTCCTGCATAAACTCTGCCTCCTGGTTTTACCATGCCTGCCTGCCTTGGAGGAAGGCACCTGTCTGCCTCTCTGCAGCTGTATGTCAGCAACTTCACTCTCTAAGGATGCTAAGTGGGAGGCTATGTCTGCTTCCCACTGCCCAAGTGGTAGAAGAGACAAAAAAAACTTCTCGAGCCAGACATGGGCATGAGCCACCTAATAGTTCTCTTAAAATGCCTCGTTATTTCTCACTGCAAAGATTCTGAAAGGCTTGGGCAGCCTGGACATGGGGACTGAGTGCCCAAGCTAGAAGTTTCTGTGTGGCTTTTTTGTCCATGGATAACGAAAAAAATAGGAAGAAGAAAAAGAGGGAGATGCCAAAGAGCTCCAGTTTGGCCAAGTTCAGTTTATCTGACAGCTGATCTCAAAGAAACAAGCTGAGATTTGAGTGTAGGCAGAAGGTGGAAGGTCTGGCATAGAGAGTGAGCTGTAAATTGTCTGCAAGATAGGCATACAATTCTGCTTTATCAAGAGACAGGAGAACAGACGGTAGAAATGGAGACCTGCAGGCCATGTAGGAGAGGTGAGAAGATGAGGAGAACCCACCAAAGGCAGCTTGATAAAGTGAGGAGATAGGCAGGAGGGAACTCAAGAGAGGGCAGAACAGGAGAAAGAGAGGGAGGATTAGATTGCGGGGAGAGTTCAGCAGTGTCTGTGAAGCCTGATGGTCTGAGGGAGATAAGGCTGGTCTGGAAGACCTTTTTGTTTCCAAAATTTTATCTTTGAAAGAAAATTTTAAAAAGAAAAAAAAGATAAAAGATCCTCTATTTTTAAGCCACTCCTTCCAATTTAGATATCCTCAAATGATTGCCAAGGAATGCTTTCATATTCTTACCTCATTAGCTTTGGCACGCAGCAAGGCAGGCAGGAATTCTTCTGTGTCTGGCTACCACAGAACCAGTTTTGGATATGCATCAGACAACTCCTTTCCACAACTCCTAGCAATTCTTTCTTCCTGAGAAAAGCTGGGCTTTCCACCCCCACCCCCCTCTGCTTCTTTCTGCATGGTGAATAGAAACTGAAAAGGAATGAAGTATTTCTGGGGTAAAATGGCACTTTTACAGGGAGACCAGGCTGCTGACCTTGGTCAATAGATCAGGACTTGGTGCTGAGGAGAAGGAGCTTCTCTCAGGTGAGGCTGGAAGGCAGCTGTGTCCAATCAACCAATGTGGCAATAGCTGCATCCTGCAGCCATGGGATGGCCACTGAAGCTTTATGTTGCTTATGGCAGTGATCCTAACAGGAACTTGGGCTTTTGCAGGCTTATGACAGTTTTTTATCTAGATTAGGAGTGATAAAAGTTCATTTATGTCATTTTATTCCAAGATGGGTTGAGACATCAGACCCTTGCTCATTTGTTGTCTGCTACAAGAGTTTGAGCTCCAGACTCTTCTCATAGATGACCTCCAAGTTTCCCAGGCATCTCAGCACACATCTTTCCAGATAGAGGGGAGTACGAAGAGACCTGTGTAGGTCCAGTCCCTGCCCAAACCAGCAATGCTTAAGTCCCAGAAGGACTCATTTTGGAAGGTAGTAGTGGCCACTTCTTTTTCTCCAAGAAGGTCTTAGCAGAAAAAGAGGTTATCTCAAAATTCATGTGAAACTCTTGTGGTTAAGACACTTCTCAGAAAGTGGAAGGTCAAATGCTCCACAGCTTCAGAGGGTTCAAATACACTAATCTCCACACAGAGTACCTAAACCAACTCCTTACCATATTTTTAAAGGGTCTCTGGAAAGGATGGAAATTCTCCATCCTCTCTATTGGGCTTTGCTACCACAGAGACCGAAACAGAAGATATTTTTAAACCTCTATATAAATCTGCAGGGTGCTGACATCTTCATTACTGTGCAGTGCTCTTCCTGTGTAATCTCAAAAAGCATAAAACAGAGCAAGAGGTGGCCAAGGCCAAAGGATATTTTCAGAAAAATAGAAGGTCTTTTATAATAAGGGAGACAAAGTAAGTTAGAACTTATTCTCTTGGAAAATAAGCATCCAGGGGGGTAACATAGTAGAGGTACAGAAAATTAAATTATCTGGGTAAATCATGGAGCTGATCACTGCAAGATGTTATGGAGGCAAAAATACAGAAGGGTTCAGCAGGTGATTATCCAAGTTAATGGAAAAGATGTAGCTATAGTAATTAGATAATGACATCATCATTGTTGTCATTACTATTATGGTTATTACGTGGTTTAATATTCAGCATTCTGGTTGCCATGGTCTGGGTGTCATCTCTTCGAGGAAATCCCCAAACCACAGGCTGCTGAAATGTGGGAAATAAGTCAGAGAAGGATCATTTTGTATCAGATGTTTCCGACATTCTTTCCCCAAGCATCCACATCTGCCAGAGAGAAAACATTGGCTCTCTGATCTGACCATGTTCTTACACAATTCAATGTTACCTGAGAAGAGTACATAGAAGAATGAAAGGACTGAAACCTCATAGGCAGGCGTTTCATTAGGAGTCTTGAGTTTTGGGAGCTGGATCAATATTCAAGCAGTCACTAATGAAGCACAGAAAAAGAGAATATGGACCACTCAGACCCCTGCCCTAGCACACAAACTCCCAATCACCAGGTCTAGACATGCCCTCCTCTGCTGGGAGCCTTGACCATGCTTGGTGGCTCCTCCTGTAGGGTAGTTGTTAGTGGCTGAGCATGCAATTGAATTGAAGTCTTCAGCTTTCTGGGTGAGCCCTCCAAACACAATAGCATTGCACAGAAGACAACTAGACCAGCTGCAGCCATGTTGCTGTGTTTCTTGATAGAAGAGTGAAGCCTGCCCAGCCCTCTCAGCAGTCACATAAAACAGGCAGGCAGGTGCTTCATGTTCTGCAAGGACTCAGGGCTCTACCTGTCTAACAGCCTTGAGGAAGCAGGATGTAAGGAAAACCTCAGTGTTTCCTATTGACTTTGCTATACAGCAGCATTTTCAACTGTTTTGCTCCATGCTCCTGCTCTAGGTAAACTCAGTCATTCATATCCTTCTCCCTAACTACTCAAGTAATATATTAATCTATGTCTAAATGCTCTTTCTCATGCCCTGATTACCTTCCCAATCATGTCTTATACCCTGATTAATGGGTACAGCTCACGTATTGGGCAACAATGCTCTAACAGCCTGTTAACATTAACTAGCCCCTTTGATGGAAGTGATGGTTGTTTTGAGCCATGGAGATACCTAACCCTACCCGTAAGATAGAAAAAGAGTTTTGGGGCTCATATACAGTTCTAGAAAAGCAAACTGTCCTGGCTGGCCATATATGCACAGAAAACACAGGGTTAGCTTATTCCATACACGATCCTAGCCCAAGCTGAACCACACTCTGCAGGCATGGCCCAGGAGTTACGCAGGCAGGCGGGATGTTGCCACATTGCTCAGAGGGGAGAGAATTTAGCTGTATGGACACAAGTTATGCTGGCCTCAAGGTGAGTCGACCTCCTTGGACTGTTTGATTTATTAGTACAATTGTAGCTTATGTACCTCCCACCAACTTCCGCTGGTGAGAACAGGCTATATCTACAAATTAGGTGTAACGACATCTAAGAAATCTTTTCTTGGCTTTGCCAACAGGCACTCTACAGAGCTAGAGGAACATTATGCCTTTGTGGTTACATTCAGCAGTACTTGATGTCACATTGCATACTATACAGGACTCAAGGAGCCCTTCACAGATGAGGAGGCTGGTCAAGTACTGTAGCTCCAGGCAATAGCAAAGCCACAGAAATTTATGGTTTAACCTTGTGAAAATCAAGTAGCATTTGAGTTTCACGTAACAAATGTTTTTTGTACACACCGTCTTCAAATCCAACTTTCTGTAAAGGATCTGAAAAGCTACATAGAGACTTTGTGTCTGAAATCGAACACAGATGTTCTCATGTATGGAGAGAGTCTAATATCACTGCCTGTTCCCTGTAGTGTGAGCAGGAGCTTATCTGCTGTCCTGATAAAAAAAAAAGAGCAGTTCAAACACGTAGCAGTTTAGACGTTACAGAAGAGAAGCACGTAACAGTTAAGGTTGGAAGCGAACTCTGGAGATCATTTAGTCCACACCCCATTCTCAAGACAGCATAAGCTGGAACACCTGGGACCATGTCCCAACAGCTTTTGAATATCTCCAAAGATGGAGACTCCACAATTTCTTCAGAGCAACCTGTGCCAGTGTTTGACCACCCTCACAGTAAAAAAAGTGTTTTCTTATTTCAGATGGAATTTCTCATCCTGTCAGTGGACATCACTGAGAAGAGGTCCTGTCTTCTTCACACCCTCCCATTGGGTATTTATACTCACCAACAAGATTCCCCTTGAGCTTTCTCTTCTCTAATCTGAACAGCCCCAGCTTTCTCCACCTCTCCTCATACAACAGTTGCTCGTGTCCCTTAATCATGTCTCAGACACTTCATGGGACCCCTTTGAGTAAATTCATACCTTTTTGTACAGGGGAGCCCAGCACTGGATGGAGCACTTCAGGTGTGGCCTCACCAGTGCTGTGCAGAGGGGAAGGGTCACTTCCCTTTACATGCTGGCAACACTTTGCCGTGGACTGTTTCATTTACTAGTACAGATGGAGCATATCTATCAAACACAGCTCAGGATACCATTGGTCTTCTACCATTAGTCTCCTTTGCTATAAGGAAGAATTGCTGGCTCATGGTCAACTAGTCCACCAGGACAATCAGGGCCTCTTTCTGCAAAGATGGTTTCCAGCTGGTTGGCCCCCAGTCTGTACTGGAGCATAAGGTTATTACTGCCTAGGTTCAGGACTTAGTGTTTTTATTTACTGAGTTTTGTGAGATTCCTCTCTGACTATTTCTCCAGTCTGTCCAGGTTCATCTGAATGGCACTACAACCATCCAGTGCATCAGCTACTCCTCCCAGTTTTATTTTACCAGCAAACTTTACTAAGGGAGCACTCTGTCCCATCACCCAAGTTATTAATGAAGATGTTAAGTAACATTGGCCTTAGTATCACCCTCTGGGTACATCCTTATTTGACTGGCCTCCAGGCAGACTTCATGCCCCTTGAGCTGGGCAATTCAGCCAGTTTTCAGTTCACCTCACTGTCCAAGTTTGATTCTCTCAGCTGTGTTGCTAGAGACGTGGAGCTACAGCACTGCAGTTACCTCAGCTTTACATCGACAATTAGTGACAGCACAAAGTCACCTAGCAGCAGAGTTTTGCAATGGGAATGGGTAAACAGATTATCTTTTGTTGCTCTTACCTGCTTATCCATTCACTAGTAATGTTATATAACCTACATCTACACTCAGGGTTTGCTTAAATGTATAAAGGCCATATCATTAAAGTCCTTTGCAAATACACTCAGCGTATTTTGGAAAAAAAAATTGTTCAACATTTTTATAAGAGGAAGGCAGATCAGAAGGGCATCATGTTTGCCTGCTGCTCAGTCCTTTCCACTACAGCAGATATTAGCATCAAATGGGTAGGGAGAGAAAGCTGTTTCTGAGGGGCATTTTCCTCTTTTGAATCTTTGCATTTGAATCATGCTTTTAACAGGAACAGATAAAGTAATGCAAAAGTCACAAAAATGTCAATTTTGATTAAAGCTTCACCCTTTACAAAATCCAGAAGGTATGGTAGGTGACTTTGCTGCATTTAGACATTGTCCTTAATTGTTCCTTTTGCAGAAGGTGTAAGAGAACGGCATATAATTTCTGCATATAATGGCATATAATTACTGCAACAGGAGACAGTGGTTATTGCACTACTGACACATGTACTTACACACATCTTTCTGGCAAGGTAAAACAGCCTGCAGTGTAGCCACATTTTAAAGCCTTTTCCCACTACCAGGGGACACAAAAGTGTAATTAAGTAGCGAAGCACTTAAGTGGTTTCTTTTATAATATTCTCATCTTTTGGTAGTTAAGAGTAGCAAACAATTTAAGATTTTAATGTGAAAACTATTCATTTGTGCTGTTTTCATAGGAAAACCAAAATGACCTCTTGCTGCAAGCTAAATTTCTTGCGGATTCTGGAAGAATGAATAAGAAATCAAGCAAAGGAGTGTGCAGATAGTAAAGCTCATTCTTATACTTTCAGTAAAGCCCTCCATGGACCACGGAAATACATTTGTAGCTTTCACCATATATTTGGCTTCCGCTGTTGCTGCCTGGCAAGAAATACTGTGCTCACATATCCTTGGTAGTATTATAAAAAATCACAAGATCAGCTTAGGAATGTTTCAATGTGCTTGTCTAACAGGCTTATTCGGTGACCTCAGAGCAAACGCTGAACTTGACAGCTGGGGGGAGAACGGGGGAAACACCATGGCTTTTGGGAGAAGGGCGAGTGTACCCTAGCCACGCAGCGGAAGGGCCTGGCTGGTCGCCAAGGCTGGGGAAGGGTTTGCTAACAAAGAGAGGAAGCAATGATGCCATTTTCCCCCAGCAAGGCATCAGAACTGTTTCTCCCTGCTACTGATGCCACCATTTTCAAACATGCATTGAAAACAAAGGGGATTTGTTCCTATGGGTTTATAAACATACAGTTTGCTTTATATATAGCAGCAATAAATCAATTTATTGTTTCTGCTTTGTCAGATATGGTTCTCTTCAGGCTTATGGCCATTCATGTTCAAACCCCAATTGTTTTTCCTTGTGTTTCCAGAGGTGGTTTTTTGTGTTTTTTTTCAAAGCAGTTGTTCCTCTCTAACTGGATGGCAGTAGAAGTAAATCAGATACCATGTGTTTAGAAACAAAAGAACAATGAAACATTCAGCCAAGCTTGCCTCAAGAGATCTTTTTTTTTTTTTCTTCATACTTTCAGGGCAATTTGCAACAGGGAAATGGCCGGAGAGCTCAAAGGATTTGAGAGGAGGAGCTCTGAGCAGCAACTCCTCTAGATTAGGGGCCAGATCTTCCCCTCACTTAAGCTTCTGAAAGCCGTGTAACTGCCCAAAGAGAGCCATGAGAAGATTTTGATCCATCTTCTTGCAGTGGTATACTGAGGGTAAATCACTGTGATTAATGAGTTACTGTTTTTCAACAGAAGCGCAGTAACAGGGTGCCTGACAACCAGCTCCAGGTTTCTCAGTGACAAGCAAAATTCAAGTGTGTAGTCACTGTGCTTATGGTCCTGGGAAGAGGTGGAAAAACAAAGTGGGACCAGGGCAGGCAGGTGCCAGGATTTTGCCAGGATGCTTGCTCCCACAGGCAGCCTCCTGCCCTACCTGTAGCATTGGCAAGTCCTGCCTTATCTTCTCAGCCAGTGGCAGTTGTGAGAGAAGACTTGTTATTAAAATCCCTGCAGCTAACAGGTTTTACACAATCATCCCGCAGGCTGACAGCAAACAGTCAGGTAATGGAAGCCAACAGTCATCTGGGAAGCTGTCAAGGCACTTATGTCTGACTGCATGCACACGTGCTTCCTTATATACCAGGTGGCACTTAGATGCAGAGGTCTCTTCTGACTTGAAGCATGCAGTCCTTAATAGGACTGGAGCCATATTTTGGATCTTGAGAGCTATTTCCAGTTGCATGAGCTGAAATCATAGCAAAATTATTAATTGCCTTGCTCTAAGACACAAACGAAATTACGGAGGTAGAGGGAGGAGAGTATCACCTACACCCCATCAGTCAGGAGCTTCAGTCATGACATGACACGGACTCATCTCTCCAGCAGTCCTAGCACCTAGGAGATGTAGAAAGATTCGGTTCAAACTGCTGAAGGTCATTTCATCAGGCAGTATGCAGTCACAGGGGCTGGAAAACAGCCAAGCAACAAAAAACTTGCTGGGGATCAGTCATGATGAAGATTATTTAATTAGTGCCACTGGGCTCTGAGAGCAAGGTGCTGCATTCCCTGCCATGCTCAGCAGCATTCCCACCATTTCTCCTTTGCACCATGACCAGCTGGAGAGCTAAGCAGAAGCAATGACAGTCCCTGGCATCTTTTTCTTCTGGTCTTTTGCCCTTCTTTAGGAGGAGCAGGATTCGGGTGCTTGGTGAAGCTGAGACCGTTTGCCTTCAGCTGGCTGGACTGCTGGCGCTGACAAATGTCTCCAAGAAAGCTAAGCTTACAGTTTCTATTGCTGTTTTAAAACAAGGTATTTATGGTTCTAAGCTTTGTCATTAGTATTTCAAAAAGGGAATGTTAAAATAGGAATGGCTGTATTCTTTACAGTTCTACCATTTAGTTAGCCTGTTCAAACTGTCATCTTCTTTTCCAGGCAGCATTTCCTTGTTACCATCTGTTCAGACCTTATCTGATTTCTTTCTGCTTCTCAGCTTTGTCCTTAAGATAACTTCCCTTTGTTTTCTTACAAGTGTTCTTCATCATTTCCACCAGCTTTCAGATTTACTCTCTAAGCTACATTTTTTACTCTTTTTCTCAGCTAACTAAGACAAGCAGCCAACAGCATAAATATTTGTGATTTTAGTGATACTATAGCATGTAAAAAGGAGGGAGGCACAGGAAGGAAGTATATATTTTTAGAAGAAAAAGAGGGTATTCTGAAAATACCTGCAGACAAAGGCCAGAAAAGCTGGCAATGGCATTGAAAAAATTGTGTATGCAATGGGTGAATGCTTTTACGATCTGGATTTATCTGAGGGATGAATACTGGCCTGATGGAGGAACTTAGGAGAGGAACACAGGGATCAGTCTGTTCTTAACTTGGTAACATGACCGTACAAATTTAGTGTGAAGAAAGAGAATTCTGTGTTCCTCTAGTGAACGAGGCCCAGACATCCCTATATTGGGCTGTAAGGTTGCACTCAGCAACCACAGTTAGGGGAGTACAGACTGACAACCCAGAAGAGACATTAGTCAGTGAGATAGCCCACAGTGGAGATTCATGTTACTAACACAAAACAGCCCTGCAAAGAGATGAGACCAACAGATTAGACATTAGACAAGGATGGAGACAGTTTGGGTCCAAAGTTTTGTTTATCTCATGTCCATTCAGTCCTAGCCCACTACCCTTCCCGACAGGTAAGAGCAAGTCTTCATGATGATGCAGGCTGCGATGACACGCCAGGCGTGGCATCAGGACAGCCACATTTAGCACTGGCTGCTAGAAATAATAAATTCATTTGTTGACAAAAATCTGGACCATTTAAACATAAGAAAAGATAAGTAGCTCTCTCACCAACCAAAGATTCTGCTAATGATACCTACTGTAGAAATATTGTGCTCAGCAGAGGGGTCNGGGGGGGGGGGGGGGGGGGGGGGGGGGGGCGTGTCTGAATAATGCCAATTGATTTCCTTCCACAATGTCCATGGTTTCCAGCAGAAGCTTCATAAGCTATCTCTTCTCCAGTCCTTACTTTCATTTGCAAAACCATGCTCAGGACCTCACCTCTCCTGTTTATTCTGGGAACCCTGCACTGCCTTCCTACCTCTGCCATGCACCCGAGAGAGATGCTTCCTATGGCCTGGTACTGCTTGCTCCAAAGCAGGGCAGGCATATTTGCTCCTCAGATAAGGCTAAAGCAATATAAAGAGGGCATGACACAATAATTAATCCCTACAGATCTGCTGCAACCTCCACCTGGGATGATATCAGAAGCTGATACCGGTGTCCTCTGGGCACCGCCCCAGGCACCTCCTCAGGAGCTCCCAGGAGAGAAGGGAGCTTGAAACAAGCCAAGCCCACCTTGTCCCTGGATTCAACCAAGATCTCTTGACCGTGCCAGCGAAAAACATGCCTTGAAGTACTTCAGGGAGTGGCCTGTAACAGCACATCCTGAGGCAAGTGGCCAAGAGGTAGGCTGACTAAGGCTGTGGAAAACAAAACATGAGCTTCCCGGCAAGGGCTGGGCCAAACGCCTGCACCTGAGACACACTGGCCACCCTCTGAGCAGACACTGCGATGGGAGCACTGCTCCCCATTAGTGGTTCAGTTGGGGAGCACTAACCTACAAAGTCAGGGTGACTCTGATCTCCAGCCACTATTTCTGGTAATTTCACTCCTCTACTTACAGTTTTTACATAATGCAGAAGTGTTATCTGGTAGATAAAACTGAACTGGAAACAGAATTTGTTTTTTCCCCTTTACAAGAAATGTTTTTCAGATAAAATGGCATTTAAAGGGGGAACATGGTTAAATACACGCTTTTTAATAGCATTTACTCAAAGTGATGTAATTAGTCATGATCCAAGAACAGTTTGCCACATGAAATCCAATTTTTACTTGTTGTCTAAATCAATGTAAGGCTCATTCCTTCTGCTGTTAAAATCAATGGCAATTTAAGTTCAAGGAGAAGCTGGGCCCTGGTTCTGTGAAAATGTAAACCAGATCTTTCCCTTTTGGCCCTGTTCCTTTGCAAAAAAGAAACCCAGCAAACTTACACCATGCTAAGTTTCCCTCTCTTTTAAATATACGTTTCTTCAAAGGTTTCAAAAAATATTTCACTCTTCTGATGACAATGTTTTCTTTATATCACATTACCTATAGAGCTGGACCTGTAGCATTTCAGCAACTGTGTGTGAATTTCCCAGAGTAGGTAGGACTGGAGAGCTTTTGTGTAGCTGATGGCTTTTTGTAGCTGTGTGACTTTGGAAACTCTTACGTTGTGCATCCTAACAAGCCTCAGGGACATTCCTGAGACTCTGGGAAGTTGAGCCGTTGCCTCCACCACTCATGGACATGCTAAAATTTGCAGGGGCCAGTCACAGTATTAATTTGCTCTAAGGCTTCACTGACAAACAGAAAAAAATGAATGAACTGGGAGAGGTCTAGTCAATACATGCTATTGTAGAGCTGCTTTCTTTCAGTTCTAGTTGTATGAAATCTGACAGCACGGTGTTCTTCCTTCTTGTAAATTCAGCCAAAGAAAGAGGAGTTAATGTAGGGAAATAAGCCTTTGAGGGAAAAAAAAAAGAATGCAAAAGAATAAAATCAGAAG
Organism: Baryphthengus martii; assembly: GCA_013396935.1. Classification (NCBI taxonomy): domain Eukaryota; kingdom Metazoa; phylum Chordata; class Aves; order Coraciiformes; family Momotidae; genus Baryphthengus; species Baryphthengus martii. The sequence continues at coordinate 55,939 of VWZK01020978.1, read as the reverse complement.
ATGTATTAAGTATCTGTTTTCAAGAGATTGAAAGCAATTAAAGCAGAAAAAGAAGACAGTATTTTCAAAAGCCTGTTTGAAATGAGAGGTGGAAATGAGATGTCTAATCCTAGGTACCTTCTGGAAAAGGAGACCATCCGCAGGAGTGGATTACCATAAGCATGTAGCACCCATACCTGTATCTGCAGCAACGACTGACAGACATTGTAGTTCCATGATCCCTTAATCCAATGCAAGCACTCACTCAAGCAAGAAGGGGTGACCCTGTCTTCCCCCTGCTCCCAGACCTCATTCCCATCCTCTCCCTTGCACTCACACCAATGTTCATGTAGTCTGCCAGAGCCTAATACTCTCTGAACAGGTTCTTTTTCACATTTCGTATGAGCAGGGTTTAATAACTTAATACTACATTACTTATTTGAAGATACTTGATGTTACACAGAACTGGTTTAGCAGATTGATACAGCAATATACTGAAATGACAAAAATATAGCAATTACAATGCACAGCTGGATCACAATACAAACAGGAATCCCATTACCATTCTTTATACGCTCACCATCATGATGCTGGGCATCTCCAGTTGCTGGGAAGAAACAGGTGGATTGAAGCCAGCTCAAGGCCATTGTCCTCTTCACAGTTCATTTTTCTGGTTCTTTGATTTTTATATTCCATATTGGGCTGAGACATATATACATTTCCGACATGCTAGTCTGGCTGTCTCAGGAAGATAATTTCTAATGATTATTTTAGGGCATCCAATTACACAAGCAGCTGATTCACTCAACTGACACGGTGGTCTATCTACAAAAAAGGTCACCCTTCAATCCATTTGGTTTTGAAATAAGTTCAGCTTCCTTTACAACAGCTATGGTCACTTCCTGCGTTCTTTTCTAAGCTTCATGACCACATCATCCTCGCCTACCTCCTCTGAGGCTTTTTCCACAGCAAGGGTTTGTCGATTGGTCTTACAGCCATATGGACCACACCTATTCATTTAATTAAGCGTGCTAGGAAACGTGGCAGGGCACTGGAGCTCAGGCATCCATACTTAAATAAAAAGTGCAGTGTCTCTGGCCTTCTCTCAGCCAAGTTCCCCAGCATGATCCAGAGGTTAGCACAAGGAGGCATTGCTCTCAACCAAGAGGCTACATGTGTACACCCCTGGGGACAGTCATCCTTTAAATCCTGGGTGCTGTGAACATTAAGCCTCCTCATCAGAGTGATGCTCCAAACAAAATAAGATGACTGCAGCTTTTGAGTCTGTCTAGCAGAAGCTAGGCTTGAGGAAAGGGCAAGGGAAAGGCAGGCACCATATCTTGAAATAAAGTGCATGATCCAAGCAAAACAAAGCTTATCTGTTGGAAGTAGGAGACAGTTAATAATCCTGCCGCCAGGTCATGGCCCAGGGGAGCTCCTCACTGATGGGATAGCACCTCACTGAATCTGGCACGGTGCAAACACAGCTGAGAAAGAGCCATGCCATGTAAGCCCACCTTAGCCTTCAGATACTGGCAGGGCCAACATGTATTACTGCTTCTATGTCGGAAACTGCCCAGCTATTATTAACTGAAAGCCACTTTCTCACATTCCTTTAAAGAAGACAACTCTCCACTATCAAAAGGAGGAGTTAGGCTCAGTTAGTCTGCAGCTCTGATCTCAATGGGCTTCACGCTGCTGCCATTATTATAAGCCTTTACCATGTGGGTGGAAGCAGAAAGTCTGCCAAGAGCTAGGAGACAAATACGAAACTATGTGAAGAATGGGGATTTCTGATGACAGCCTCTGATGATGAATCCCCTGCTACTGTGCTCATGAGAACAGGGCCAGAAGTCTCAGCTTCGAGCTGCCTTTCCTCTGCCATCAGCACACTCACTGCAGGGTTAGAGCAAAAATGCAATGGTTATAAAAAGTGACACGATCAATGATCTGTACAAGGGATGTAACAAGGCAACTACCTTGTCAAAATGATACGAGGATGAACGGTTATAGCATAAAGCAAATAGGCCTTGGTGATGGGTTGGGTTTTTTCCTCATCAAAGTAGGTTTAAGAAACCAAGATACATAGAAGCTGACAGTTTATTGAATTTGGCAGCAGTTCAAAGCTAGAACCTCTTGTCCATGCTGTGCAGTTTGCAGCCACTATCTTCAAGAGGTACAGGGCGAGGAGCACAGATGCCCCACACAGAATAAAGAAGTGAACTGATTATTCTTCCCAAGTTTCAGTGGATGCTCTATGCAGCCCTTAACACAGGAAATAAACATATTCAATGTGAAACTGCTGTAATAAAATAACTAAACCCCGACACTTAAAGGTGGCAGATGGCATAGAGGATTTATTTTTTAAAACACACTCCATTGAGCCTTTAATGCTTCTCCTGGTATATAACCAAAAGACAAGAAGAGCTATTTACAAAGACCATCCATGCATGTTAAGTCCACACAGAAATCTCCACTGAAGTGAAAGGTGTGCAGAGTGTGAGAACATCGCCTGTGCTGGAGCTAAAGCTTCAAAGTGTTTTTTCACATCAACAGCATCCAGAATTTAGTGCATTTCAGCAATAAGTAGGAGCTCAGACAATTTTTAACTTGTCTAATTATAGCATGTTGGTAGCGATGCTATGAGAACAGAGGCAGTCTCATGCATATGCCTAGAAGAGCTTCTGGTGCCAAGGAGAGCTGTTAGCAACAATAATGTCCCTGGTAAATACTGAACTAATTTAGTTCTTGTTAGAATATAGGTATACACCTAAGTGATCCCTGCATCTGAACAAGTCCCTGTGAAGAAGCAGCAGCTAAAAACTCTCACCCCCCAGCAAAAGCAAACCATGCTAGCTTCGCTCTGCAAGGATTTAGGCTGATGTACTTTATCTCTCATTTCCCACAGGAAGTAAGAGCACAAACAACTTATTTCTGTGGTTGAAGTGATGTGGTAACTCATTAAACAGCAGTAACTTGGCATTTCTCAGCTCCAACTGTTTCATCCTGACACAGAGAAGCTATCCCAGAGATGAAAGGGTCCAGGGACATCCCACAGCAGCTGTTACCACACAAAAGGTTCAGAAAGTCTGGGACCACCCAGCTGAAGTGAAAAAGACCTTAAGATACTTAATATCCTTCTTATTTTAATGGACAATATGAAATAGGAGAAAAAGAAACTTCTGTGAGTCTTCACCTTTTTCACACTGCAGAAGATAGTGACACTAAATACAAGCTATTTGCTTTGCACTACTCCAAAATTCAAATAAATGGCTAATATTTATGTATTTGTCGTTCTTCAGTCAATTTTTGGGAACACAAAACCCTCACTTCTTGTTTCTGTTTGAAAACACAAGAAAAATCTGAAGTTGGATATACGTTGCTACCGCTTTCAATTTTAGAAAAATTCCATGCATAAAATGACTCCAACAATAAAATGAAAACAGCTACTAGTCCAACCATACTAAATCCATTCCGTTTAAATGAGAAAAAAAATTTACAAGAATATGGAATTCCTCTAAATTTGATTAGATAAAAACCTGCTATTTAAAGTCATCAAATAATAATAGTACAGCAAGTAGACATTGATACAGACAAACCAGAGAATGAGATTGAGTTCAGAAAAAGAATCTTTTATCACAGAAATCCCTGAAAATAGAAACCTTAAATGTGAGAGACAAAACCGTAACAGGACTCAAAAAGAGGAACTTGCCTCATTTAAAATGGAGTTATGTGAGAGAAATAAGCACAAAGAAACCCCAAGGACTGGGTCTGGTATTTTCACAGAAGTGGCTGCTGACAGTTACAGATGTACTAGCCTTCTACTCAGGGAAGCAGTCAACACAACGCACATCACGTCATCAGCACACTGCAGCTAAATAGGATGGGTATTGATGTGAGAGAACAGTGCATAGTTTCTGCTAATAGTGTAATTATGCCATCCTCCTACAGCTTTTCAAACAAACCAATAAATGCAAGAAACCCTAATAATTGTGAGTGACACTGTTCAAGTACTAAAGTGAAAATTTGTGTCAAAAGGACTGGAAACAAAGATTGCTGCAGGTTTTAGCACACTACAGCTTAGAAATGCTATAAATGAAAAAAAAAAAAAAATGTAAGCAGGAACATGGAATTAAGATCATAGACAAAATTCTGTACCAGAGGCATGGGAGAAATGTTAGGCGTCATCAAAGTAGGTGTAAGGCTTAATGAAAAACTGTAACACTAAAAAGGACTGTAAATTCAAATGCATTTATTCATAAAAGAAGAGCCTTTGGAGAAATGTCACCTCAGCAGCATGAAAAAAAATACTTTTGGAAGCAACCCCAAGTATATTAAAATATTGCTTCCATGCTGAAGTCGTAAGTAGTCACTTGCTATTTTTAGTTGCTGTTATTATTGGTATTTCTTTGGTTAAAAGACTTCTGAAGGAGGCAGTGGGTTTAAGAAGAAATTAATGAGGTTGACCAGAGCATTGGTTTTAATATAACTTATTTTCAAATGTGTATATGAGACTTGTTTCTTTGAACAACAGCAGTATCATACCTCCAGAGAGAGAAGCCTCCACTCCAAGTGAGAACTATTCTTCTTTCCCAGGACCCCACCACAACCTCCTGTGGACTTTAACAGAAGGCCTTGGTTGGTAGTTGCAATCTCAACCTAAGCACTTGGGACATGGTATTCTGTGTGGTTGGGAATGTTCATTTTGTCTACGAACCTTGCACAGCAGGAATAGTTCAGTATCTTTGGCTATGCTCAGGAAAATCTCACTGTGCCTAAGGGTAAGGAAAAGGATTTGATCACCTTTAAGATCTTTGCTCTACTTATAACATCATGATGAGCCTGTGATACCTCTCTGAGAGCTACCAGGACTGTACCCAGTCTTCCCTTCGAGCTCCTTGGGTGATTATCAAAGTGATTCCAAGGGAGTGCAACATTTGGATACCCTTCTCCTATCTCTTAAACACTTGGGGTTCACTCCCCACATAGTGTTAAAGAGTCCCTGCCCTAAGGATTTTACAGCATAAGTGGTCAAAACAGGCACAGAGTGAAGGAGGAAGAGATGAATATCCACCATTATTTATCTCCTATATCCAGTATTGTTCACAGCTGGTAGAACAAACGCATTCCTAGGAGAATAAAAGCCAAACCACCCCTCCTTCCCAGTGAAAAACAAACTACTTTTCATCTAACAAGAAGCAAACTTATGCTAAAATACCCCCTACACAAAAACTGGCCTGAATTAGTGGCTATACGAATCACAAGAGATTTTTCCCAATAACTGTCAGGGTGCTGCTGGTACCTTGCAGCCTGGGAACGCATCCAGGGGCTCCTCATGCTTCTCCTGAGGTCAGCAGCAGGACTGGAAACACTGACAATAGCCACTGCTTTGGGTGGCTCACTTTTCATCTGTACAGCTTCAGAGGGCCCTCTGAAGATGGTCAGTGAGAAGGTGAAAAACCTTAAAACAACGTTTATTTTGAATGTTTAATCTTTAGCTTGGGTTTAGTTTGTTTTTGTTTTTGTTTGTTTGTTTGTTTTTTTCCAATTGTCTGACAAATACGTTCCCAGCCTTCCTCCTTCACAGGAAGGAAGACACAGAGCAGAAGTTCCAAGAAGGCTGAGGAGACTACAGGGCAAAGGCAGGTTCTGCCTTCCCAGGTGAGAGCTGGAACAATCCTTAGAAGTGTGAAAGAATATCTGAAAACTTTGCATCAGCCAAATAGGTTACTCCAGCCTTGAAATGAAGACTGAGCAAAGAACAGAGACAGCACATTGGATTTGCAGTAAACTGATCTTCTGGGAGGAAGATAGGCAGTGCAGCGTTCAACATTGTCTACTGAGGCTTTAGTATCCTGCAGACAGGAAGGGACGCTTCAGTCTGGTCTGCACAGACTGTGATCCCACAATAAAACAGACTATTAAAATTGTATGCAATAGTTTTAACCCAGGACAAATGTCCAGGTATAATGGTTTTCTTCTTTTCAAACATCTGTGAACACTTAAGACTGAAAGAGGAAAGGAGCTATAGCAGGATCTGAATGCTCTGTAGGGAAACAGCCTCCTCAAAAACCCATCTGCAGTAATGACTTAATAACTATCCTGACTATCAGTCAGAAGTGTGGTGCCACAAAGTTCAGCAACAAGGCAATCTGAATGGGTTTAATATTTGAAAAATTTCAACACTGAATGACAACTATTCAGATTCCTGTACATGTTTTCAGATAAATCAGAGCATTTACAAAAATACTTTCCCTCATCTCTTCTTTTGCATTAAGACAGCACAATTTATTGTTTGCTCTAAGCAATGAGACAATGTTTTCTCTCAACAACAGGATTATGTCAAACAGTTTACACGAGCTGTGATTTAATAGAAAGGGATAAGGAGCATGGCACATGAAGAGGGATCTCAAAATGCTGCCCTTAATTGCTCCTCCAAAACAGAACATCTAATAATCTCAATGGAAATACAGTGTTGTACCCTTACCAGCTTCATTATACTGAGTAACATGACAGGTCTGAATCCCAGTCCTACTAGTTTTGAGATAAAGCAGAAAATTGGTGACAGGCTGCAGTGGACAATGATGGGTTTGTGATGTTCTTTTGGAAGAATGAACATTATTTTGAAGGATTAGATGTTGTATTCCATACAGTAAGTCAACAAAAAGGCACAGTAATGGGAACAGGCAAGGAGCAGACATCCAATTGCTAATGCAAAATAATGCAGTTTATACTTTATTCACCCTACCGTGATTACTATTAGCTCTTATAAAATCACTCTACAGCAGCAGAAGCTACTTGCTAGATGGAAGTGACAATACACTTTCCACCTTGAAGAGCTTCTACTCTTGACTGTAGATGTGTCCAGATCATGAGGGGAATACCTAAAAGTAGGCAGGGAAAGAGAGAGCAGGGCCAGGCTCCAGAGCTCTCTGGGGTCACAGCAGAGCCAGCAGGACAGAGGACCAGGGCAAGATCCAGATAAAGTACAGTTTGAGCACAGGGCTGTAAATGAGATGCTCCTGACTGCCACTTCTACTGGAGACACTGACAAAGAGGAGGAGGACCCACGGTCACTACCCATGTGAGTTAGCTGAGTATCTATGTCTCTGGGTTAAGTGATCACTTTCTTCATGACCTTTTTGAAACTACCAGCTCCTTTACTACTTGCTCCTCAGAAACACCTTTTAATTCTCTATGTGTCTCCTATTAGCAGCTCCAACAGCCACCAGTGACAGCTGTCTAGCAGTGCTATAGGGGCAAACCAGCTAGTACATATCAACAAGATTCCCGGGGGTTGTTATTTTCTCAGCTTTGGGCAATTAAAGCTTGAGCAGACAATTGACAACACCAAATAAAAATGCACACACCCCAAGTAACTAAGGTTAGCAGAATTTACAAGAGTGAACTTTAATCAAATTTTCTTTTTCAGATGATGAGAATCATGTTGAGAGAGAAAAACATACTAACACCAGCAGCAGAGAAAGCTTCCTAATTATTTGACCTATTTGGCAAGGAACAAAACTATTTTGCTCTTGTGGGGCACTGATCAGACATTTGAGGTAAACCTGGCTCTTAAAATACACTGCAAGTTTGGTGAGTCAGTGCAGGTTTTCAGTCCTATCACATTGCAAGGGGATGTAACAAGAGGAAGAGGAAATGCAGAAAAGTAACTGCTGTTAATGTAAAATGTGTTAAATTGGATTAGAAACATAGTTAGCGTCAAAAACCTGCCTCCGCTCCAGCTTGGGAGAATTTTGCCCTCGATGGCAGAGAGCAAAAAGCACCTCAAAAGTTAACACTAGTTTGTAACGCGATCATGCCTCAGAACAGAGAGTTAAGTGTGTTCACACTAGTTTTGTGTTGGAGTCTCAAAATAGTAGCTTTATCCAGCCTCTTGCCTATGAGACCTGCCAAGCACAAAATTGTGAAGAAAACCTCAGTTGGAAGCTTTTTCTACGAAGATCAAATACTTAAAAATTAGACAAAGTTGTGCAAACAGCATGAAGCATTTGTGGTTTGCACAACAGAAGACAATGCTGTATTCAGAAGAGACAGATGCTGAAATTTCAAGCCTGATACCTTAGTCCAGTATTTGATTTAAAGAGAACAGTAATCACATCCCACTTATCTCACTGATAAGGAACATGGAGCTGCGACAGTCAGCCTGGAGGGAAGCCAATGCAAACCCAGGCAGAACTGAAGCTTTCCGTTAGGATGACTGAGTGGCAAATGATGGTTATTTATTCTAATCAATTTGTTAATTTACTTCTGGAAAACTGAATTAATTTGTTTCTAATCAAAACAAGGACCTATTTGTTACAGTGTATATTATGAACCACTACTAAATAGGTATAGCTCCGATTTGTAATAGATTTTTTTAAAAAAGAAGAGAGATTTGGTAGCTCACCCCCTCAGAAGAAGACCATTTGGGCTCATTTCCCTGTAACACTCACTTCCACCATTTTATCCAAGTTAACTGCAAGCAACACATTGATGGACCTCCTACTCCAAACTCTTTCGTCTCCCCAGTGCTGGAGCCCTCACTGGCTCTTGACTCTACCTGTTCCAGCTGTTCTCCTACCCATACTTCCAAACGCTAGCATCTATTTAACCTCTTCCCTTTGCTTAGTATCGATTTAGTGAGTGTAACCATATCTGCTAAGACGTCTCGTCACCTCTACTGATGCTACCTAGGCCAGGTCACTTAGGACTTGGCTTTCTGCAGTGCTCAGATTCTGCCTCTTCTCTCTTGAAAAGTGGGATTACACTAGCCATAGAATCATAGAATGGTTTGCTTTGAAAAGGACCTTAAAGATCATCTATTTCCAATACCCTTGTCATGGGCAGGGACACCTTTCACTAAAGCAGGTTGCTCAAAGCCCCATCCAGCCTGGCCTTGAACACTTCAGGGAAGGGGCATCCACACGCTCTCTGGGGAAACCTGTTGCAGTGTCTCACAACCCTCATGGTAAAGAGTTTCTTCCTAATATCTAATTGAAATCTACCCTCTTTCAGTTTAAAACCATTAACCCTCCTCCTATCACTATACTCCCTGATAAAGAGTCCCTCCCCTTCTTTCCTGTAGGCCCCCTTTAAGTACTGGAAGGCTGCTCTAAGGTCACCCCAGAGTCTTCTCCAAGCTAAACAACGCCAACTCTCTCAGCCTGTCATAACAGAGGTGTTCTAGTCCTCTGGTAATTTTTGTGGCCCTTCTCTGTATTTCTGACGTAGCCCTCATGTATTTCTTATGCAGAGGGCACCAGAGCTAGATACAGTACTCAGATGGGGTCTCAACAGAGCAGAGCAGAGGTGCAGAATCATCTCCTTTGGCCTGCTGGACACACTTTCTCGATGAAGCGCAGGATGTGATTGGCTTTCTGGACTGCCAATGCACATTGCCAGCTCATATTATTTCATCCACCAACATGCCCAAGTCCTTCTCCGCAAGGCTGATCTCAACACCACTCATTTCCTAGCCTGCATTTGTGCTTAGGATTGCCCCGACCCAGGTGCAGGACCTTGTACTTGGCCTTATTGAACCTCATGAGGTTCATACAGGCCCACTTCTCAAGCTTGTCAAGGTCCCTCTGGATGGCAGCCTGTCCCTCCAGGGTGTCACCCAAACCACACAGCTTGGTGTCATCCGCAAACTTACTGAGATATTAAGACAGAGTTGATCCCATTACCGATCCCTAAGAACTCCACTTGTTACTGGTCTCTACTAATAGAGTCCTTGATCACAACTCTTTGAGTGCAACCATTCAGCCAATTCTATACCCACTGAGTGGTGCACCCGTCAAATCCATGTCTCTCCAATTAAGAGGTAAGTCATGAGACAGAGGTAAAAATTAACTGCAAGGTATAAATTCTTTTAAATCTACCTTAGCAAACTTTCTGCCTAAATCCATAATAATGTTTAATTGGCCCTCTCTGAACTCCATCCTCATTGATCCCACTCTGATAACAAGGTCTCTGAAACTTGTCCTGAACAAACATACGGGCAGCAATTTCATCAGTGTTTGGTGGAGAGGCCAACAGCAATGTCTTACTCCTGACAAACTTGCAGATACTCCAAGAGGACAGATACAATGCTGAGACTCAGTACTTCTGCAGCACAGAACAACACTCACCAGCCCTTAACCCCTCATTAAATGCCAAACATTTAGTGCCAAAATATTTGGCATTGTTTGCTTAGTTCTCATGAATGGGTAATTCTGACATGACATTTCCCATACCATGACCTTGCTCCTGCTCTCTGATAGTAGCATGAGCACTTTGGAAAGGCTGGGAGAGGGAAAAACCAGCAGCTCCGTGGGCAGCCAAGGAGTCTCACACTGGAGCTGGGCTGGCAAAGTCAGTTTCCCTCTGAATCCTTTCCACCACCAGCAGCTGTGTCCCTCCCTTTCCGATGGCAGCTACTCAACACCCAGGGCTCACAGAGCCTCACTAAAACCCCATCACAAAGCGAGAAGAGCAAGCTCTGCAGAGGAGGGAGGCAAAACGGGTGTGTGTCAGCTTCTGGAGGGCTCAGGGCATGCTCCCCTGCCTTTTGACACTACGCGGGCAGGGTGGCATGTGGCACGGGTACTAGGCAGCAGCACATGCCTCTCCAACACACGGGCCACTCGTTCCCAGCTACCACGCTGCCTCTCTGCCTATAATCCCTATATCCTGCTCTATCACCTTTTTCATCTAAAATTGCAAATGTTTTTGGGTTGTTTTTGTTTTTGTTTTTTAACTACCAGGTTAAGTCTTAATTATTTAAGCATCTTCCAGATTTAGAAAGCTGTTTTGGCTGTGAAATTAACACTTGGTGCAATCATCTCTCATCAATAAACCATGGAAACAAATGTGTATGCCTGTTGGGAAGCAACCTTATTTAAAGCACATTGAAAAGTCAAGTTCAAAGTTACAGATGTTAAAAGATCTAATATTGGTCATGTTTCAATGAGCTCAGGACATTTTAGCCGAAGTGAGAAAAAACAAGATCTGTGCTTTATTCCATGTATTTTGCTAGAAGCAAGGTTGCTTGACTCCTCTCAGAAGGGATGCCTCAGAAACATCCAAACAACAAACTTGGGCAGAGAGCCTTCAAGAAGACATACGTGCTCGAGAGTTGTGCTGGCTTTTGTTGTTTTTTTTCTTTTCCTAAAGTGTTAAAGTACACAGGCAATGACAGCTGTGCGTGCTCATTACTTACAGCAAACTGCAACAAAGCCTCAAATCACATTCACAAAAATCATATAGAGGTTTGGTCCTTCAAAGAGAAAGGGAAACAGAGACTTTAGCTTGAAAAGAAAAAAACAACAACAACAACCCAACCCAAAAAGCATACCTATTAACATCTTACTCTAATAAATAAGTAAATAAAATATTATGGCATAGTCTCAGTGTCTACTTTGGAGAGAGATTTTTTTTGTCCTAGTAGGAGCTTAAGAAAGAGAGTTTCCAATCCCATGGACAAACATATCACCTTATCACATTGCATGTTTACAGCCCAGTGTCACTTCTGAGGACTGTTTGCACACTGAGCTTCAATCAAGTTAGGTGAGGTTGCAACACAAAGCTTCAGTTAAATGACCATGGACATGGGACCAGTGTATTACTACCCAGGAGAAGCTACAGGATGTTGGGTTGGCATGGTTAGCCTTGGCTTCACCTATATGGCCACCTTCTATAGCTGCAGAGAAAGCTCCAGGAAACCTTTTTTCCTCAAGCTTTCTAAAACTGCTTACTGCTTCCCGTGGAGTGCAGATACCTGATCCTGAATAAGACCCGTGCAAATTGCTGCTTGACTCCTTTCCTTTGCAAATGAAAGCTGCTCTTTATTTACGTAGCATTTTCATTTAATTAGCAAAGCATCGGAACAAACTCTTAGGGGAAAAAAAAAATAAAAAATTAAAAGGTCATCTTCCAGTACCAGGGAGATTATGAGAGAGGGAAAGAAACAAACTTATTTCTTCCCGTTGGTCATACTAACACCAAGGCTCCCTCGCTATTGCTCTGTTGGGACCTTATGGAGGTAAGGAAGTGTCTGGAGCAGGTAGAAGGGACTTTTCTTCCTCTGCGGTCAGAGAGGAGCCAAAGAAGCTGCTTTGAGATTCCTTCCTCTGACATCTGACGCTGTGCGGACAGGCTCAGCATATGCATCTACACTACGTAAGAAAAACAGGGGGTTTATCATATCACCAAGTTAAAATCCTACACGTTTATTGTACCCAGAGCTTATATTAAAACATGCTATAATGTTGTAAAGCCCATCACACAAAACACATGAAACAGATAAACTGTGACCTTTAATTTTGGACTGCAGCTCATCTCATTTGCTAAGTCTTTAATTACACGATGCCATATTGGTTTTCAACGGGGCCTCTTGCTTCCATCGCCTGGGCTGTAAAACCTCCACTTTAGGAAGAGCTGCTCGATATTTTGTTTAAATCTCCACTGGTGGACGCAGGGACTGGACCTGTTGGATGCGGCTCACACCCTCCTCCCGGGACCGCCGGGCGCTCCCACCATCGCGAGCCCCTCCAGAGCCAGCGCGGTTCCCCCGCCCCGCTCCCGAACGTTCCG
>VWZK01020978.1:0-43176 GCA_013396935.1 Baryphthengus martii | reverse complement strand
TCCCCGTGGGGAGGCTCTGAGCGCGGCTTCGGCTCCGAACAAAAAGCCCTGACCCGTTTTTTGCTCCGTGTGCATCGCGCGAGCTCGGTGAGCCCGCAGCTCCGCTCAGGGCGAGGCCGGGCCGGGCGAGCGGGGCGGCCGGGGCGAGCAGCCTCGGACAGAGAGGGGCTGGGTGGGTGTCAGAGGGAGGTCTTGCCAGGCTCGGCAGAGGGGAGTTCTTCCCTAAGTCCAGAATCGTGCTCACCGCTCCTGACCGTCTTACTGGTTCAGAAATGGAGCCGCTGGCACGATAGTTACCGGGTTTGTCCATGGGACGGGGCAGACGCCACATTGAACTAGCGCCATGAAGATGCAGTGCTTCTAAACGGTGCCTCTCCGTTTTAAAACCTAAATGTTCAAAGAGTACAAGCGTTAGGAAATGAGTAGAAAGGGAAGAGCACGCGATAGAAGTGTGTCAGTATGTCAGATGCATATGCAAGGACTTTCTTTAAAAACTTTATGACTTCGCTTTTATCTCTTCCATCTTCTGAAAACCCTCGGGCATCAGCGGCATTAGAAGAGCTGGCAACGCTCGGGGTTACGCGGAATATCGTCTTAGGCAATCTAGCTGTTTTCTCCTTCCTTGACGGCGCTGGCTGCTTTTTTGCCCTCACCCCCCGCCTTGCTTCCCAGGGATGCAGCAGCTGAGGATCTGACTCTGACTCCGGAGAGCTTTCCGGCGCTGATCCACCCTCTGCATCCGCAGACAAAAGGCCAGTTTTGCAGACCTGAGCAGGAATAGGAACACCTTGGCTTGCTCAGCAAGAAGGGCTCCTGGCAGATGACAAGAGGCGTTCCTCCCTTCGGCAGCTGAGTGTATGCGCTGCCTGCTCGGGTGTCCCAGCCGCGGTTGAACGGCTGTGCCCCGTACGGCTCATTGGTATTCTCGGTGAATACAAATGGTGATCTCTGCTGCTGCGGGAACCGGGACCGCGGCGAAACAAAAAGAAAACAACGTGAGCCAAGAGCTCAGCCGGCTGGTAGCGATAACGAGGGAAAACAAGGCAGGGGCACGGCCGCAGCTCGGATGCTTCCGATCAGGAAGTCTCCGAAACCGCTGCTCTGTGAGTGGAAACACGGGCCCTGCAGCTGAAACTGCGGGCGGCTGCGTGGCACAGCCTCTCGCCGGAGTTTTGGGCCAGGTTGCTTCCAGGGTGGGGTTACCTCTGCAAGAACAGCTCTCCCCCATCAGGACTTGGCAGCTACGGGGCCACTGTTAAGTGGCCGGCTTGAATTATCGCGGCTGGCCCCGGCTGGGTGGAGGGTTTTACAGCTGTGAAGTTTTTGTAGATGCGGGCTGACGGTGCTGCTGCATCGATATTAAGCTGCTAGTGCTGAGGGAGGGGATTTATTTGTTGGTTTGTTTTTTGTTTGGTTTTTTTTTTTTTTTACTTGGAATTCGTGAATAACACTGAAGGGTTTTTGCAACAGAACTCTGATATTTCACTATCAGCCCTCGTTCCCTCAGCGCAGTTGCATCCTGCTGTTAAACTCTTTAGCTAGAGAGCAATCCTGGTGTACCGCCGCCACTGCTAACAGAACTGGAAGCTGGGTCAGGGTGAGTAAGCCGGTGACATGTATGATCATCTGATGCTGGTCAGCAGTGAAAGCTGGAGTTTTCTCACAGAAGTATTCATGTGTTTGGGGTGCACTAGACATAATCTGGTTTCAGAGCAGCAAATAGCCAAGGCGTGTACTACTCTGCCTGGGGGGACCTGTACTTGCACGCACTATTTCCCTGGAAGCTTTGTGGAGCCTGGAGATGATTTGGGTCAGCTGGGTGGAGATTTCTTCCCAGCTTTACATGAACCAAAGAGCAGATGAAAGGGACCACTGTGCTGAGCTTGCTGAAGTTAAGAGTGGGTTTTCCCTGAAGACGCTGTTGCCAGCTGACATGGGTCATGGATGCTAAAAGACATGCCAGAATTTTGCTGTATTTTACTGAATTTCTCGCAAGATACATGTTACATATGTAGTCTGTACTGGAAACCCTCAGGTACTTCTTTGTGTTTTTTATCCGTAAGTAGCTAAGTGAATTTGTCATTAATGATCTAACTTAACTCTCCTGTATTTTAGCACTCAGATGCAACCAGAGAGAGCAGCAGTGAAATGAATATGCCATGGAGCTTTGTCTTGCAAGCTAGGGAAGAGTCTGACTCTTGGTTTGTTTGCCTCAATTGCTTTTTAGAAGCAATTGCACTTTGTCTGGTTTAGTATCTTTTATATACCAGCAGCTGATCAACTGAAGTGTCTTTGACTGAAAGTCAGGCATAGTTGGTACATAAATATCACATCATTAAGGATGCTTAGTTTATGTGCTGTCTGATCAGTCTCTTGGTTTATTTATTGCAGTATTTTTAGTAGTTGATGTTTTTACATTTCTCAGCAAGAATTCCTCTTGCTGCATTCCTTGCCTTTAGTACAACTAGAGTTGAAATAAAATATTTTGAATTCTCTAGTCTAATTTCTTTATTTTTTGTTGTTTACAAGAGAATTTGACTTAGAGAAGATAGAACTACTGGTGAGGATTCAGATTTTTTTGAATCATGGTGGAACTGGCCGTATTTTAGTATTCTGCTTGAGCTAGTGCTCAAGTCCAGTAGCCGCAGGTGGAAAGCCTGGTGCTGAGAGTGATCCAGAGCTGCCCTTTGGGGAGTGTACTCCTTGTAAGTGACATTTGGTTGATAATTGGTTAAATACTCTCGAGTACTGAGCTGACCTCATTCCTTTACCTTCCTCATTTTTTGGGCAGCAAACATTGCAACATCAAACGTTTCTGTTTCTGCTGAGCTCAGAAGAAAAACCACCCTAACAGATCAAGGTGGTGGTGCTTGCAAGGTTAAACTGCTCATCTTCTGTCTGTCTTCCAGTGGTCTCCGTAGTCCTTGCTCTGTGGTGGATGAGGCAAGACCTGGTTAACACCATCTACATCCCACCTGAGACAAATCTTGGGGAGGTGGACAGCTGTTGAATATAGACCCATGTTAAAACAGTGTTGTGCCTCTACGTACTGTTGTCCCCTCTTCCCCTCTTGGAACTAGTGCTTAAAGGATGTAACTAATGAGTGTTCATCCTTGCTCCTGCTTGCTGCCACCCACCAGGCTGGGCAGGAGCAGTATGGTGGTGTGGGGCAGCAGTTGGGCAGGAGGGTGGGCTTGATGGCATTTCAAGTGTCACCTTGCTGCCAGGACAGGAGATAGCTTAGGCAGTGCTCTGCTTGCTGCCTGGCCAGGGGTTCCTGTTGTGGTGGAAAGAGAAGCCAGCGTTCCCATGCTGTGCACAGAATCATCTCCTGGAATGGGTCATGCCAGAGAAGCTCCTTTGGGCTGGAGAAGCCTTTCGGAGCAAATGGGCTCTTGGTGGTATGTTGTTGTTGTTTTACTGCAGACATTGAGGGTTTATTCTCTGGCTTCTTACAAACAGGCAGGTATGCTCTTCTGCTGTTGAGGAGCAGAGCCACAAATACCTCTACTTATTATTTCTTGATGGTTTTTTTTTACTCTCGTAAGTGGTGTGCTGTCTTGAGATCAGTTGCAAGCAAACTCTGTTGCTTGTTTGTAGCTACTAAAGCTCCACTTAGATTTGGCAGCTCTTAATATAGGTCATGTAGGCATGTACAGGTGGTGATACTGTTTACTATAACCTCCTCTGTGTAACCAAATAACTTGCTCATTTTGTCAACTTAAATCCTCTTTTATTGCCTTTTTATATTACTGTGTCTGAAATTAGTCATATAGGGGTGAGATCTATAAAACTGTTTAAACATAGGAGTACTTTTGGGGCTGTCGGGCTCAACTCTTTGTGGTAACGCTTTTGTTTTCCTGTTTTTACAGTGTGCAAAATTATATTCTTTCAGGATGCCATATAATGCTTTCAAAAGCTGTTTGACTATATGGTAGACTTAAGAAATTGATGCTTCCCCTGTGTCAGTCAGTACACACTTCACTCTGTGCATCCAAACACTTCATGAAACTGACAGTAATCCTTGTAATCCGTAGCTGTTTTATCATATGCAATACAGTCACTAATTTGTTTTGTGCTTCTTACATGTGTCAAAAATGCAGAAGATTCCTGCAGTCCGAACAGTTTATGCGTGCTGGCACTGGAAACACTTTTTCCCTTAGGTGGAATACCAAGCACAAGGACAAATGAAAAGGGTGATCAATAAAACACATAGAAGTTAATCTGTTAAAAAAAAAAAAAATCCAGTTCAAATTGCTTTGCCATGGCCTTTCCTAAGGCTGTTTAAATTTGATATTGCTGCAATCCGGTCAAGAGGGCATTGGTCAAGCTGACATCCCTGGAGTTCCTAGGTGCCGATTGGTAAAAGTGGTTTATATGTGGGTTACCGAGGGCACCGAAGTCTGTTCCCTGTGTCCGACAGAGCAGCAGTTATATCTCTGTTTGATAAAGGAATTGCAAACAGTGACCTGGATTGTTGTTTTTTTTTTTCTTTTTTCCTCTGAGTGACAAATAAGTGCTGCCTCCAATCTTACTATAGAGATAACTCGTAGAATTACTGTGAACTGTGTACGCAGTGGCTCTCCCTAGATCTGTATACTGAAATTAATCTCCTAAAATGTATTGCCTTGGTTTCTCTATTTGTGTTTTGGCATTTAGGACACGTTATCTTACAGGTTAAATAAAAGCACAAGAGCCAACTTGTCCAAAGTATGTGGTCGGTAAATGCTTTCCTGGTGTGTTCGATGCATTGGAGAATTATTTCATTTCCTCGATGAAATAGTTGCCTCGTATGAAACACAAAACACCAAGCATTTAGAAAGCACAATGATAATCTGATAAATTCCTTCACCAGGTGTAGAGATTTTTACAGATGCATGCTACTAAGTGTATTTGTCACTCCTTTGAGAACAAATGAATCGTGCTACTTCTGCTGAACTCAGTGCTGCGAATTAAGAGCTGGTCTCAGCATCCCTTTGCATCTGGGTATTTTGCATGCCCATATTAAAGCATTATTAGCTGTAGAGGTTATGCTTCATTAACAATAGCTTTGTTGATGACCAACAGCATACGGAGCAGGTAGAAATTTAGAATGTTTATGCTGAAGTTGTCAGGATTTAATTGACCTCCATGTCAAAGCTTCATACCGAATATTTGCCTGCCAAGTGAGATGCTTTGGGTAATGACTAAATACATTGAGTTGCACTAACATTTATAGGAGAAAAATCTTGCATCTGCAAAGCTACAACAAACTTGGAATAAACCTTTTTTCTTGCATTTTCAAATTCCACCCTGCTCTTTGATCCCACCATAACCCTGCCCTTTGAGATGCTGGCTCAGCAATTTGAACAAAGTGGCTCCTCCTCTTCTGTTATCACTTGGAAGCGCTCCTCTCCCTCTGTGACCTTGAGAAAACTGTTTCTCTTATTGCCAGCTGTCCTTGTGACTGGAGGATAATTGCTTGCTTCTTATGCACCCGTTCAGGCTCTGCTGTAAAGCCTAGACTTGATTTTAAAAAGGATGTGATCTTGATTTCAAGTAACACTCCAGCTTTTAAGACATATGCATGCTGATGGATGTTTCTGTTGGTGTTATGGTTTTTAAGGATGTTGCTAGTGTTAGGTGAAAACTAGCAACTATTAATTTGCAGAATAATGTGGTTCAGTTTATTAAACCAAATATACCTCAAAGTATCATATGGTTTTAGGCCATATGTTTATTAGCTAACTTATTCATGAGAATGCAAGCTTGCACTGCTGCCTGTGGTTTTTCCTTTCCCCTCCCTTACTTTATGGTGTTACAAACCTTCTGGAAAGCGTTTTGGATTAAGGCAGTGTTTCTGCTGTGCCCTTGTTGGTTAAGGAGGCCCTGGCAAGTGCTAGTTACGGGAAAATGCTTTCTTTCCTTAGATGCTGTAGGTTTGTGCGTTTGGAGCAGACCACAGCTTGGTGGAGGAGCTCCTCTGCTAGGTTAAAACCATGGCATCTGTATTCAGACAGAGGTCTTGAAGATGAAGTTAGGTCTTGAAGCTCTTAGAAATGATCGAAAGAGATCTACTTGAATGTTTGCCACTGCTTTATCAATTGTCAGCATAGGAGTCTAATTCTGTGTCCTCGAGTTTGGTTGCATTTGAGATGATGACAACTTGGGAAACTATAGACCTTTGTACTTAATCTTTATAGATTTCACCTTAGATGTGCTATTTCTATGCACATAATTTAATCAGAAAGCTTTTGTTAACCTTTTCCTGAAGGTTGTCTTCTGCTCCCAGGTGGCTTTTAAAAATGCTAATATTTTGAATCACAATTTCAAGAATCATCTGCTAGCCAAACAGTAGGAAGAACCTTTGACTTAATAATAATTAAACCTTGAACTGGTTAGGAGAATGACATTCTCCAATGTTTAACATTGCCCTGCTCTTTAGAAAAAGAAACTTGAGAAACCTTTTTTACGTGCTGAAATTCAAATGGCACGCTAGTTTGAGTGCATGGCACGTGTACTTACCAAAAAGCATCTATGTGTTCAGTTCATTTACGTGGCTGCTCGCCTACTTTTGAGCAAGACCTCACATGGTAGCTGCAGGACTGTGTAGGTAAAGGCATAGGAATTTGGATTTGGCTTTGAAGAACACAGTGGTATTTGCGCTTGGGTTTTTATGTGTATGCTTATGTAGGTTGCAGGGTAGCAGGTGCTTGTGGTGAATATCTGATTCTGGTTTGATGGTTCATTTTTCTTTTGCAGTACTGGCATTAGAGAGATTGCTCTTAGCTGATCACAGACCCTGTGAACTGGAGCAAGGTCTCAGCTGTTTGTCCTAAATTAGGGTCATGCATTTATCCCTTGTGTCATATATGTCCCTCAGTTCACTCTTGTACAGTGGCGTTTTGGTGTGTTGTTAAGCTTCACATTAGTCTTGTGAGTTTGACTTACTGTATGCGTGAAGCCTTATTAACAGGGAAAAATACCTGCGCTTGTAACACAGTTCAGAATTTTCTTCTTTTATTAACATACATGTTATAGTGACATAAAATAAGCTGCTAGTCCAGCATGCCTGGTTATTTACGGATTTTTCTCTGCCTCCTTAATAGACCTAAGCGGAAAAGCCTCTTGCAAAAGATTTGAGTGGGTTTTTTTCATATTTTATTTAATTCTGATTTGCATGTCACCCAGAAGGCTCAGCTTACACCACGATCACCTCTGCAGCCTCTCATTCTCTCCGGCTACAGTGGAGGTGGCTAGGCTTACCTGACCCTGGCTGCTGGACTCTAGGCTGGGAAATCTGGGGTCGGTGTCCACACCTTCTGCAAGAGCTTAAAATGCAGTATAGGGGCTGGAGGAAAACGCAAGTGCGAGGGTACACCAGAAATATATAGGGTGGCAAACCTATTACATAGACATGGAGAGAGAAGGCACTATGCAAGTCAGTAAGGAGTGTCACATTTGGCCAGCCTTGTCTGTTTAGTTAAAAATGAGGAGAAAAATCAATAATAATACAGGTAATCATAGAAAGGCCAATATGTTTCAGTATAGATCATTGCCAAGCTAATGCATGAGCTGCTGCTTCCTCTGCCTACTTATAGGTAAAAATTATGCATGGGCATAATTTGTTTTTAGAGCTGATGATAGTGTCAGACCACTTGTCATGAGTGTTTAAAAGATTGTAATTCTATTCTTTGGTTCTACAGCCTTCATCAGGTTCCTGAGTAATTCTGCAGAGGCCACACTCTGTCCCTCACTTTACTTGACATGTTCCCAGAACCTCTAACTTCCCTACCCTTTCTTCTACCCTTCCAAAACTGTTGTCATCTCACTGTGAAGCAAGCAAAAGCAGGCTTTTGCTGCCTTGCAGCAATGTCTGGCCATGCCTTGCAGAATAAAAATAACATCCTTTGGTAGTACTTTATATTGATTTCTTGTTTCATCACTGCTGCTAAATGGTTGCATTAAAGTACAGAAGGGACAACTAATATTGTTTTCAAAGGTTTTTCTCTCATTTTTTGAAGTCCATCTAATTGGCTCATTCCTTCTAAATTCAGTGCCGTGCTCATTTGGGTGATACTCAAATCTAACTCTACTTGAGCAATTGCAGAGCTATCATGAATTTCCAGTTGTGTAGACTGACTATTTCTTGATTTCACAAAACATTTCAAGCTCAAAAGGTGCACCAACATGGGTGTCGGTTGCATATAGTACAGTTCAGTTTTCTAAGTCTTTGTGGAGACTGATTGACTTTGTGTCTTAAAATAAACATTTAGGAAGCTATTGAAATACAGAATTGAGTCCTGAAGGACGCATTTGATGAGAACACGGGGACATTGCCAGGTTTTAACCATCATTTACAGTATATGAAAAATGATCCTCTTGGAGTGAGTGATTGACATCCTTTAGTGCTGTGTTGCCTCCAAAGGAGAGATAGATGTATCTCTCTATATATCTTGGGATATATAGAGGGAGGCCTTGGGAGGAGGTGACCGTCTTTGAACCTATGGTGATTGTAAGTGGATTGCCAATTGCTCATGTGAAGGAGCTTAGCAATGAAGTTAACGGATTTTCCACCCCTCTGCTCACTTTGTTTTTCCTTGCTGCTCCTTTTTCTCACTTTTGTATGTCTCTATCTCCTTTCCAGTCTTTGCCTTGGGAAAGCTTATTCACTCAACACCCTGGGAGGTTATTTTGCAGAACAGAGGCAGGGTTTGGGGCTGAACTGATGAAGGAGCCCTAATAGGCCATCAACAGCTCTGACCCATCTCTCCCTATAGCAGCAGCATTCTGCCAACACCCTTACCAAATTCTCACCTAAGCTGTCCATCATTAACATGAGAGCAGAATATCAATCAGATCTGGTTTGTTTACTTTTTTTCTTTCCTCTGTTCCTCCACCATGTACCAGTTCCCATGTGAGGCCATGAACTTGAGATGTAGTTTCCCTGGTCCAGAATAACAGGTCTATTTAAATGAAGAGTCCCTTTGTGCTGTTTATTTTAGAGATGACACATCTGTTTAGAGGCCTTGTATTCTGGGGAGGTAAAAACATTTTTGAGAAATGGCCTCCACTAGAATTGTCTTTTGATAGTTGAAAAATTGATTCATGAGAAAGTTTTTGGCATAGAAGCATGTTTTGCTTTTTGCACACAGTAAAAATAGAGCCATGGTGGTAGTGATATTCCAGAGGGGGAAACTTTAAGAGAGCTGCCAACACAAATAAGCAATTTCATTGCTTGAATCATCGTTCTATATCCTACACAGTCTGTACAAAACATGTATGAAATAGTTGCACTCAGAGTATAAAGGTTTACCTGCTGAGCAACTTTTAATATGTTGCCATCTTTATAATAGATACGCACAGAGTTTTACTATAGAAGCTGAAGAGCTTGTCTTTTGCCCAGAGTTTAAAGGGTTGCTTTACAAGTGTGGCTGATGACACACAACTTAATCCTTTCCTGTCTTTCACTCCTGGCAAAATATAAGTGCTTATAAATTACACTGTAAGTTAGGTGTTCACTTCACTGCAAGCAGCATAGTAAAGGAGAAAGTTTTATTTTCCATGTGTAAATTGCTTTCTAATTATCTAGCAGTGTGGTTTTCTCATGTAATGAATTTAATTATAGGCTCTGGGCACCAAGTAAAAAATGTTTGGTACTATCAGAAAGTCAAACTTCCCATTGAAGTTTAGTGTTAGGCTGCTGCACTCAAGGTTTGTCTCAAATCAATAGTAAGGTTGTTGAATATAATTTCTTACTGTATAGGATGCTTTAAGGCTGCGCGTTAAAGGGGATACCTCCCCTCTGTCTTCAAGGTTCTCAGCTGCAGGCTGACCAGTGTGTAGTGAGAGATTTTGGTCATATTCACTGCCAGTTTAGCTTTTTATTTCAATCTTTTTCTGTGTATTTCTTTTCATTAACTCAATTTCTGTTGGAATACTTTTGCTGTGTTTACATTGAGTAAGATAGTCAGATTGTCTTGGTGTGTTAGAACTCTTGATGGTTAACATTCTCCCTTTTCCCCTTGAGTTCTGCCCTCTCACATCTGACCTGGCTTGAAACCGTCCTTAGTCCTACAGTTTTCAAGACTGCATAGTAACACATCTTAAAAACTATCTCCTTCGTATTTTGAACATTACAGGATTTTTTTTATTTGCTTTTTATAGAGCAATAACCTCTCAGTTCATGCTCTTATGATTACATTTAAGAAATTTCTGTAAGTTAGCTCTGCATGACATCAACATATCCTGTATGACCTTTTGATATTTCACGTTTTCTTTTTTTCTGCAAGTCTTGCACTCTTCACTAGAACCATTCCTCTGTGTAAAACAGTGCGCATACAGTGTATTTTATTTTGGCTTTCTCTTAAGAGCATTTCCAAATTCTGCTTTTAAAATTCTGCATCTTGCTTTTTTTCTGTTTTATTTACCTTTCTTTTTGCTACGATCGTGGTTTCTTGACAAGTGCAAATGCCATGGCTTTGCTCAGCTTCAGTTAGGTAAGATCTCTTTGTCACTCACATGCTGGTGCTTCTCCTGCGGTAAATCAGGCAGTGACTGAAAGCTGATTTTCTTGCTTGGTTGTTTTTGGGGGGGCTACCTCAATTTCCCCCTGCTTCCCTCCCTTGGGCAGGGTGGATGGTAGAGAAGCAATGAAAGCACCCCTTGCAGTAGCGCCAAATCTGATTTTGGTTGCTGCTGCTCACTCCTCATGCCCTAGGTATGCTTTTATAGCTGTGGAACTGGCTTAATGGAGAAGTTGGAAGTAGAGGCAATGCAGTGGCTGTCAACCTGTTACTGGTGGACATGAGCTGGCACCACAACAGGTGTGAGCAGGAAAAATGCCTGTATGGAGGTGAGCTGCTCATCTTTGAGTAAGTTGCCAAAGATACTGTTGGAGAGACATTTTACACAAGTGGCAAGGCAGAGGCAACATATCTGGTACTCTGTTTTCCAGGGGACTGCTGCCCTGCAGAGAACGGGTTGAGGGAGGAAACTTCTTCCCTGCTGCTTGTGTAGGTGTTGGTTTGTGCTTGTGTTTAAAACAGATACAGTGAATTACAGTACTGACCCTGGCTTTGCTCTGGTGCTTTTAAAACTGTGAAGCAAATGCAGTAAAACCTTCTCTACCATGAGGGTTCAGTCTAGCTAGGTTCTTCATTGCAACATATCTTAGTGGCAGTGAGGTTTCCACTGTACCAGGAATTTGTTGCTTCTTAATGAAAGAAAAAAGTGGCTAAATTTTGGAGGAAGTGGACATATTTTGCTGGAATTTCCTGCATGACTTCTACAAGTACCTGAACTTTTTGTTACGAGCTTGTAGAAGGCAGTTTGGCAGTTTCTAGGTATGTGGGCAGTGTGGTGTTCGTTTTTTTCCTACAGTAGTCTATTTGAAATTCATAGGAAGAGTCAGTGATAAGATCACACCAAGCTTTACCACTACAATATTTTCTTTTAATTAGTTGGTTGGTCATTCTTCCCTTAAAACAAAGAATAAAATTCAAAAAATTGCAGTAATTGCCTCCTGCAGCAGGGTCTTCTGATGAAGTGACATATAGGAAAGTGCTGCCAACATCAAACAAAGGATATACACAGGTAGAATTACTTTCTTGTCTTACTACTCTAGGAGTCAGTCACCGTTTTCAGGGGCCCTTGTTACAGTGATGATTTAGTATGCTGAAACTTGCTGTTTCTCGACAGCGGTTGTTTTGGGATGGGTCTGA
The DNA here is from genome assembly GCA_013396935.1 of Baryphthengus martii. Taxonomy (NCBI): domain Eukaryota; kingdom Metazoa; phylum Chordata; class Aves; order Coraciiformes; family Momotidae; genus Baryphthengus; species Baryphthengus martii. Next base: position 31,474 of record VWZK01020978.1, on the reverse strand, counting down.
TGCAGTCAAGGGCATTGAGCAGCTCGGGACCCACCAGGCTTTTTAGCCCTGAGCTTCTGTAACAGAAATGCCATCAGCTGGCTGTGTCATTTTGTCACTTCTTTTACAGATGTGCTAAGTGCTGTAGGAGAAGGGAAAGGAGGAGAATGGTGGCCTTCATAAGGAATCGTCTGTCTCCTCTTCCAGCCTTTTACAAGGACATATGTTAGTGCTGCTTGTTAGTCCTGGACAGGGAAGAAAAAAAGATGAAAATCTTGCCTTACGTAGCATTAAGTCCTTTATCCTTTGGAGAGGAGATTAGATCTTCAGAGGCAGTTGCTTTTCTGAATGATGACCATATTATCTTTGTACTGTTTTGAAGGCAGAGGGTTTAACAGAGCACCTAGTGGCAAAGATTTGTCCTGAGCAGCATGATGCCATAGCATGGCAGTTCTACTTGGATTTTTTTTTTTTTTTTTTTTGGTCTTTTAATTCTCTGAATGGTGGGAAAAGTAACATTTTTGGTACTTTCTTGTACTCAAAGCTAACCCTCGTTTGTACTTGCCTGACTTTTTTTTTTTTTAATAGTACAAGAATACATGATGAACGGTACTGTCTGGCCTGTTGTTTAGCATCTTAAAATGAAGACAGCAGGTACTGGTGTAGCTGCAGCTGTACAGGACAAAGTCGTGTCTCATGAGGGTATAGCAGGAAAATAGAATTTTTAAGGTTGACTTCTTAGAGGGTGGCTGGCCATATAAAGAAACAGCAGAAGGGCAATCTGTGGTGTGCATTTACAGTGACAGTATGCATCTTTTCTTCCTTTAGGTAGAAGTGTAGAAATTCACTTTTATTGAGGAATGTAACTAATTCAGTGTATTATGTATTGAGGTTTATTGTGTATTATGACCTGCCATGGAATTTCACTTCTCCCATAGCTTTCCAGGTACTGCCCAGTACTCACTGGAAATAAAAGTAAATACAAAAATAAACACTTAACATACTGTAACTTGCGTTGTTTGTGCGCTTTTTCAGTGTGGTCTTTTTCCCAAATTTGAGTCATCCTCCAAAAGGTATCATTTACCCATCTGAAAGGATTGTAGCTACACATCTTAACAGGACATCTCAATCCAGGTTTTGTGTGTGCTGTTATCCCTGTACTAGTCAGAATTTCAGGGTGTAGTGTTACCTTTGGTGACTGTCACCCTCAGCTTTCATGGCCTTCCTCTAATTTCTCAGCTTTTTTATTGGATCACTGTATCTCATCAGCATGTGAACCCCAGATAACCTTTTTATAGCTAAACCTGGTTTACTGGGTAACCACACACAGCCATTTCTTGCTTTGTATGGTGTTTCACATGGGCAGGAGAATTGCAGGTGCTTTTATGGATCAGATAGCAAGCTTTCATGTGTCAAGATAATAAATGCAAAGAGGATAACCAAGAATTACAGATCTGCCCTATACTTTCAGTTTTATTCTTTAGATGTCCCCTGGATTCAGACCTTGGCACAGCAGCATTTTGGCAGAGGGAAGGTGCAGGCTGCTGACAGATGCTCTGTCAGTGCTCACTGGCTGCTGCTGCTGTGGGGTGTTGGAGGAAGTGATGGTTCATGTGGGAGGATGGCCTTCCTTATAACTCTCTTATTTTCTCCACTTCTTGCTTTTTTTTCAATTATGAGATGTGGATATTTGAAAAAAAAAAAAGAGGGGGGAAAAAAGGTACATTGAAGCTTACTGTCTTGAAGCCTCATTGTGCTCTTGGACTCTGTAGCTAGTAATGGTCACAGAAGACTGGGCTTCTCCATCCTTTGGACCTGTTGGCTGTGGTCTCTGCAGCCTTTTGACCAAGAAGGCTCATTAAAATAGGCTTTGGGGCTTCTTCTCTTGTGGACATAGAAAGTTGGTTTGAGTGAAGTGCACTAACAGGTTAGGGGAGTCTCTTTATTAAAGGGGAGAAGTGGGAGTTGTCAGACCTTGCAGGTGGCACTTGGATAAGAGAAAGGAGACCCAAAATGAATCTGAAGTCTTTATGGCCCTCTGAACTTAGCTTCTGGCTCCTCCATATTCTCACAGAATCACAGAATGTTAGAGGCTGGAAGGCACCTTGAAAGATCATCGAGTCCAACCCCCCTGCCAGAGCAGGAACCTAGAGTAGGTCACGCAGGAACGTGTCCAGGCGGGTTTTGAATGTCTCCAGAGAAGGAGACTCCACAACCTCTCTGGGCAGCCTGTTCCAGTGCTCTGTCACCCTCACTGTGAAAAAGTGTTTCCTTGTGTTTGAACGGAACCTCCTATGCTCAAGTTTGCACCCATTGCCCCTTGTCCTGTCATTGGGTATCACTGAGAAGAGCCTGGCTCCGTCCTCCTGACACTCGCCCTTTACATATTTATAAACATTAATGAGGTCACCCCTCAGTCTCCTCTTCTCCAAACTAAAGGGACCCAGCTCCCTTAGCCTTTCCTCATAAAGGAGATGCTCCACTGCCTTAATAAGCTTAGTGGCTCTGCGCTGGACTCTCTCCAGTAGTTCTCAACTCTCTCTCTCTTTAGCTTCCCAGGTTTCCTCTGAGTAATTTGCTGTTGTGAGCTACAGCTAGCAAGGTTTTCCCGATTGCAATACCAGCACAGCTTTTGAAAAAAAAGAGAGAGCTTCACATTAAAACAGGAGCTGTGAAGAAATGCTCACATATTGTTTGAGGAGGAGGGTTTTGGACCAAAGCTGCATAGCAAATACTGTGCTTTGGCTTTCCTACCAAAAAAGTCAACTTGTAGCTCTTGTGCCGTGCACATACTCTTCCTTTTTCCATCTAGCCTAGTTTGTGGCAGATCCTGTCTTCTCTGTCTTTCTCTTAAGAACTGTTTGGACTTTTTTCATAACTCCCAGCCAGAAGCTGTCTGTGCAGTTTCCTTGCACATGTTACAGTTGCGTGCTATTAACAAACACAGCACTTGAATAAACCTGCTTACTTTGCCTTTTCTTCCTCCTCATTTTATTTCTGTAAATACTTTTGCAATCTGCACTTTATTATTCTAACAGCAGCCCCATGTTCTAAACTGGCAGTGGCAAGGAACTTTCCAGTATCGTGGAAGTGCTAGGATGTGAGCACAGGGTGCCCTTTGAATGTTTTATTCCAGGAAAATATGTGCTGCTGCAGAAGGCATTTTACTGTGGCACTGAGAGGTGCCAGATTGGCCGCTGCTGAGGGGGGCTTTGCAGCATGAGAGATCCTTATTTGTGGCTGGCTACTGGATTCATCTCTCTGGGATGGAGAGGTGGTGGTGCACCATTTTCCTCTGATTCTTAGTAACTCTGTGGGTGCATTTGCGTGGTTGCTTCCCATTTGCTTTTTTTATTCCAGCTTGCCCATCACACTCTTGTGTTTTCCCTCTGGCTCAAGTTATTTGGTAGTGCAGCAAGAGCTGTGGACTGTGATGGGATGCAATGCATGTGCGTGTGCTGATCCTAGGATGCTGAGATCCTAATTAGAACTAGTTTACATCTGCTGAAAATGTGAATAAAACTGCAAGCACCTGTGCTGTGCCTTAACTCACCTATCTGCAGATGATGTCATTATGGTTGAATGAGGTGTTGGATATTGAGCACAATTAGGTACTCCATTTTGCAGTATCCTTTCTTGTATTTGTTTTTGTAGAGTAAATCCTTTAATTAGCATGACTGTATTTAAGTATGAAAGTAATCGTTATTGAGGTGGAATGACAGGAAAAGGAATGGCATGAAATCATCCCCCTAGATAGCTGGCCAAAGTCTTCCTTTAACCCCTCTTAAAAAAAAAATAAAAAAAAAAAAAGATGCAAATACCATAAAGGTTAAACTGTTTGAGACTAGCTTCTTTCCTTTGTTCTGCAGTTTTTATGCTTCCCTGCATTTTATACAAATCATTTATTACTAAACCTGCTTATGCTGACGCTGCCAGTGAACTTGAAAGCCCAGCGCTGTGAGTCCTGTTAGGAGCAGCCTGGAGGATTTGTTACTGATGCAAGGTGGGCCAAACAGCTGCGTCATTTTTCTAGAGATACAGTTGCAAAATAAAGTTTAAAAATAGTTTTTTGCATGTTAACAAAACTAAAGTGCAAAATCTGCAGCACTCATGCTTCCCCTGGTTTCCCATAAAATAAATGTACTTGCACTCTCCGATCAATATGGACTATGTTTTATTCTAAACTCCTTTTTATTGCTATCATTAAGCACGCTTGGGGCGTAAGAGCATATTCAGAAGCGGGGAGGGGGGAAAGTCAGTCTGAGATTGGCAGCAAATTGAAAGGCAAAGGGAATACATGTAAGGGCACTTAAGGCTTTGGAAAATGGACAGAACATGGTTGACAGCTTTGATCATTGATGCTGTCTTCCAGTTCTCAAGCAGATGAGCATTTTCAATTTGGGTATATTTGCAAAAGCAAAGAGGAGCATCGTAGTTGTGTTTTTGGAGGAGGGAAAGAGGAGTCACCTCTGCAGTGGCAGGAACTGGGAAACATCACTTCAACAAGGGTACACAATTCAAGTTTTCCAGAATCAAGTGCCTAAAATTAGGTTTCAAAGTCCTAATTTAAGTACAGAGAAAGTGGCTGCTTTCCAAGAAGCCTGAGCAGCCAGTCCTGATGGTGTGTTGCTCTTAGAAGCCAGCACGATTATTTAAATACCTATTTTGGGGATTTTTTTTGAACTCGAGTTCAGGCACTTAAATGTGAAAATTAGGATATGTTGTGTCAGGGAGCAGAAGGATGAGAGCTTGAGAATTCTCCTGAAAGGGAGCAAGCTCCCAGTGCTTTGAACTTTCAGCCTAAAATGTTTTATTGCTACTGTTCTGATTTGCAAAAGGGTAGCAGGGACAGGGGGTAAACCTTTGTATTTTCATGCCTTGTCGCTACACCTGGAAACTGAAGTTACTCCAAGAAGAAACTCAAAAAACAACGTTGAAGTGTGACCAAGAATTCTTAAATCACTTTTTGGCATAAACCCCCGAGAATGTGTTTTCTGTGGATAGCATAAAAGATGATTTCCTTTGAAGGGCAGGAGCTGGTAAAATACTTATTTACTAGCCCACTTCTCAGAAGGTAGTGACGTGTGGTAGAAGAGCAGGTTATCACTACTGGTAGCCTGTATGAAAAACTTTTATAAATATTTTTTTTTAAAGCAATATATTGCAGGAAAAGAACACTTCTGGGTAGGCTTTGGCCTATATTTTCAGTTGCCACACCGAAGAGCACCAGGGCTATCCATGTCTGGACTGAGTGGCAGGGCAGAACTCGCATCTTCTGCCCAAACACATGAGTGGCTACTGGAGTGTAGTTCATGTCCCAGCTCATAGTGCCAGAAGTGGACCGAGGATGCAAAATGTTCTGCTGTGGATGTCCAGAAAAACCACCTGTCTACCTAAATGCAGAGGATTTTTGGAAAAGCAGTATTTTAACAATGAAGCTTAACCTTGTTGGGTCAAGGTGCAACTTTAGCCTTCATTATGTTTGTGTTGTAGAAGTCGAAGTGGAGTAATTTTGTTGTGTTTAAAACAACAGATAAATGTTTTCCTGTATTAAATATTTGGACTTGAAGGAGTAAAGTGTCTTTCAGGTTGTAAGCCTGTGCTTCCAGACTGATCCAGCTTGCCATGGTATTCAGGAGCCTTACTGCACTGGTAAAATTTGGTAGCAAAGAGGATGATTTCTTTCCTGACCATTGCTGAAAGGCAGGTTAGGGAATAATAACTAGTGTATATAGAGGTACCTGTTGTAAAAAGCAGTGAGTGGCATAAATGGGTAATTTTTTTTTTTTTTTCCGACTGTATGTACCAACTAAGGCTATGGATGTCATCTGTCTGGACTTCTGTAAGGTCTTTGACACTGCCCCCCAAAGCATCATTCTCTCTAAATTTGAGATACATTTGATGTGTAGACTGTTTTGTGGATGAGGAATTGATTGGATGGTTGCATCTAGAGGATTATGGTCAACAGCTCTATGTCCAGATGGAGATCAGTGACAAGTGATGTCCCTTGGGGGTCTGTACTGGGACCAGTACTGTTTAATATCATCATCAATGACTTAGTGAGATCAAGTGCACACTCAGCAAGTTTGCACATGACACCAAGCTGAGTGGTGGGGTTGACACGCCTGAGGGACGGGATCTAGAGGGACCTGGACAGGCTCGAGAAGTGGATCCATATGAATCTCATGAGATTCAGCAAGGCCAAGTGCAGGGTCCTGCACCTGGATCAGGGCAGAAATACAGAATGGGTGATGAGTGGGTTGAGAACAGACTTGCAGAGAATGACTAGGGGGTACTGGTGGATGAAAAGCTGGACATGAGCCAGCAATGTGCGCTCGCAGTCCAGAAAGCCCCTTGCATCCTTGGCTGCATCAAAGGAAGTATGAACACCCACTCTAGTCCACACTGTTGAGACCCCATCTGGATGGAGTACAATATCTAGCTCTGTGGTCCTCAACTCAAGAAAGACATGGACTTGCTCCAGTAGGTCCTGTGGAGGGCCACAAAAATCATAAGAGGGCTAGAACACCTCTTATATGAAGAAAGGTTGAGAGAGTTGGGATTGTTCAGCCTGGGGAAGAGAAGGCTCTGGGGAGACCTTATTGCAGACTGTCAATACTTGAAGGGGGCCTATAAGAAACATGGAGAGATCCTTTTTAGTAAGGCCTGTTGCAATAGGACAAAGGCTGGTTTTAAACAAAAAGAGCGTGGATCGAGACTAGGTATAAGGAAGACATTTTTTACAGTGAGGCTGTTGAAACACTGGCCCAGATTGCCCAGAGGGGTGGTAGATGCCCCATCCCTGGAAGCATTCCAGATCAGATTGGATGGGACTGATCTAGTTGAAGATGTCCTCACTCATTGCAGTGGATTTGGATTAGGTGACCTTTAAAGGTCCCTTCCAACCCAAACTACTCAATGATTCTACGAATAGTGGGCCTTGCTGTGGGAAGACTTCTAGGTAGAGGAGCATTGCTAGTGATCTGCTCATAGTCAGCTGCAGAATTTGTTTACTTTCAGTATTAGGAAACATGACAATTACAGTGTTTCAAATGGCCACTGCTTTAATATTTCTAGGAGTCCATGTTCCTCTGAATTGGGAAACTATTCTAATTTAAAAAGAACTGTTGTAGTTGCTGCCGTTGAAGCAGTATTTAATGTTGTGTGGCTATTGGCAAGAGACTTGATGCATTTTCACATGACCCCCCTCTGGAACAAAAGCAGATTGTTTCCCTCTGTTTTTCTGTTACACAAATGAGTTCCTTTTGAAACAATTTCTTTTTTTCTGCAAATTCTGGAAATCGACACCAGGAGTAGTTCTTCCTTTGCTGTGCCTTTTACAATCTGCTGTCTGATAATGCTGGCACAAAAAGCTGCTTTGGGGCTGCAGCACAAAAAAATACTTTGGGTTAGTAGACCCAAAAAAGTGAGACCTCTGCAGAAAGCCACCTCCTCTTCGTGAATGAGCTTCTCTTCCAATATTAGAGAAGGGTTGAACATGGCATTCCATTTCTTACTGTCTTTGCTATAACTAGGCAGAGCTTGTTTCTGCTTTCTTAGTTCATTCATTTACATATCTGAGTTTTCAGTCTCCAGCAAGCAACCATATATAGCAAGTCAGTTCTGAATTGAGCTTTTTAATGTATTTTTTTTAATAATGAACATTTGTTTTTTGAAACAAACACTCCTATCTGAAGTCTTCCTCTGCACAAAGCGGAGTTGAAATCAGGCACAGAGGCTGGGTCATTTGATGATGCAGTGCTGTGTAACTAAATCAATTGGTACTGGATCAAAGGAGCAACAGACAAATTGAGTAAGTGGGGATTTCAAGAAACAGAATTAATTATCCACTGGGGAGTGCTTTTCCTGGCAATATTTAATAGCTGACAGATTAAAACAAAAAGTGAGGGAAAAAAAGAGGAGGAGCTTGCTTTGGGTAACTTTCTTCTTCTTGAAAATTACATACTAACTTCTCACAGTCTTCCTGATGTTCATACTTCTGGTAGGAGAGCGTAGGCTTCTCGAGTAAATTTCCTTCTTCGAGCAGATCACTGCTGCGGTCATTCACGCAAGTACTTGCTGTTTGTGTGTCACAGCTGATGAGGTGATGTAATCTCAAAAATTCACCTTCTTACGAGGTGTGTACTTACTTGGCCTGAGCTGCTTCAGTTGGAAAATGAAATCAGAGTGAAACAGGACTGCAAAAGACTTGTAACACTCCTGGTTATTTTAATCAAGCTGTTTTGTTTGTGCCTGGTGACGAGATTCCAGAGATGCTTCTGTGCCTTTGTGTAGTCCAAAGTGGTATGAAGACTTAATAACCATCGAGGAAAAACTTCTCTTCTGAACGTTTCCCTGAGAGCCCTGTCGGAAATGATGGGTTAGGGGTGCAGCCAGAAATTCTTGGCAAGCCTTCTGCCTGGAGCCCTGCAGTGGAAGGGATGCCAACTTACATAGAAGACCACGCTATGTAAATGCATGAATACACCCCAGACCTGCTTTGGACCAGGAGAGGATGTTTTTTGCATCCTGCTTGACTTTACTTGCTGGATTCAAAAGAAATGGAGATGTCAGTCCCAGCTGACTAAAATCAGAGGACCTACTATTCATTTCACTCACATAAATCAGAAATCTCCTAGAGGCAGAGTTTTCAGAGGTAGAAGAGAGATATTTCTTTAGCTAGAACAACAACAACAAAAAAATAGAAATTAACTTTTTTGTTGTTAGCAACTACATGTAAGCTTGTGTAATCATTTTGGTTTGTGCTGTGGATGTGTTGACAGCTTATATATTGCTTATATTAATTCTCTGTAGCTAAAAATTGCTGTTTATATTAGTACTTCTGTAGAGGGAGAAATACCAAGAAGTGAAAGTTGTCCTATTAAATATGGATAAAATTATTTCAGTAGAAGTTCAATATGGTTCTGGATAGAAAAGAGGAAATTGGAGGAGTTTGGTTTTGTTGAGTTTTTTGTTTAGTGGTTTGGTTTTTTTTTTAATCAGGAAGAAAATTATTTCCTCTTCTTTTGAGAAGTGCTGCATCTACAATTGTCCTGGCTTGTGGAAAGCATCACGACATCTTTCCTGCTTTAGCCTTGGGAAGGTACAGTGGCTTATGTACCTCAGAATATATACCAGGTCCTACCAAAAAGTACTGGCTGTGTGAGGATCTGACAGAATGGCGTTTGCATCGCTGTACTGTACTGATGCTGGATAAGTTTTATCTAGTAGTGTCTTACCAATAAGCAGTCTTTGGAACTGGAGGTGCTCATGAGACAAACTGCAATGTTTTCTCTCTTGCCTCTGCAGCCTTCTCCGTCATTCAGTGACTGTTGATCCCTTGGCTTTATGGGCTGTTAATCAGAGCGGTAATCAGTCACCTATCCACAAAAATGATAGCAGTTGTTTTTGCTTGCCTTCCTTCTCCCCAGCTAGTGTTGCCAGCTATTGAAGGCTCTTTCTTAAAAGAGCTTTGTAGTATTTATTTGAGAATTTCAATGTTGCTGGATTTCTGAAGGTCCAGTCCTCCTTCTCCTTCTTGCAGAGGGATCTTGCAAGATGTCATCCTATATTTACACATACAAAATATACAACTAAACAGAACTTCAGGTTAATATGAACTCGTTATTTTAAGCTTTTGTGTATCTGGATCCATGATTAAATACTTCAGTGGGAAATACTGCTTTTACACCAGTGACTCTCTCAGACTAGAATAAGCTTTATGTACTTTATATATGCTGATAATTGTAGAATCATGGAATGGCTTGAATAGGAAGGAACCTTAAAGATCATCAAGTTCCAACCCTCCTGCCATGGGCAAGGACGCCTTGCACTAGACCAGGTTGCTCAGAGCCTCATCCAGCTTGGTCTTAAATACTTCCAGGGATGAGACATCCACAACTTCTCTGGGCAACCCGCTCCAGTGTCTCACCATCCTCATAGTAAAGAACTTCTTCCTAATGTCTAATCTGAATCTACCCTGCTCTAGTTTAAAACCATTGCCCCTTGTCCTTTCACCTCATGTGCTTATAAAAAGTCCCTCTCCAGCTTTCCTGTAGCTCCCTTCAGGTACTGGAAGACTGCTATTAGGTCTCCCTGACCAGTATGTCTGCTGCAATTTTTGGATATTAGTATTTTCTTTTTTAACCCTAACAGACAGTGTTCAGAGGATGAAACTATTTCTGTGAGCTGAAGAATTAACCTTCTCCTCTCTTTTCCATTTCAATAGGTTGTAGAATGGAACTTCTGGATAAAACAATCAATAGCTACCTTGATGTTTGGCTTGGACCAAGAGGTAAGATTTGTCAAAAGTGAAATACTTAAATAAAACTTATATATAAGTGTAGATACTAGAGCACAAAAAACAGCTTCCCTGTAACATCCTGACTTTGACAGATGACTAGTTTCTTTAGTATCTGCAAAGCATCAAAATGTGTGATTCTATAATAAATAAAAAAGTCTGCTCAATGCTTCTGATCTTTCAACCTGAAGAGCTGCTTTTTTTCACCTATGACAGTCATAGGTGCTATTCTTCTTACTGCAAGTCAGTTACTCTTAGTCTTGGTGAATGACTTATCTCATTCAGATCTTTGCCACCTGTTTTTGTTTTTCAGAATGTAATATTTTACTTTTAAAAATCTTTTATTTTTAAAAAGTCTTTTTTTAAAATTTGCATTTGATGAAATAAAAATACTCTTGCACTTGTAGAGCTGCTAAGGAATTTTTCACTGCAAAAATCTGTAATTTTTGGAAAGCATTGCTTCTTTGAAAACATTCTTTTTAAAGAAAGAGTGGTTTTGGTAGGTTTTTCACCAGAAAAAAGTCCACAGGTGGAGAACAGCGATCCTGGTTAGCGTGAGGGAGAGGCAGTGGGACTGGGACAGGTAGTGGCCTCATGGTTGAGGTCTTCCAGCTAGAGCAGGGATGGCCCTGTTCCACCTGGTTCTGACCAGAGAGAAATAAATGTCAGCATCCTGTGCAGAGTGTGCATGGCAGTGCTGCTCAGTGGCATATTCTTTCTTCCTCTAATTGCTTCCGTAGCATCGTTGCTACCTCTTTCTTTGACTCACTGAAACTCTGGTGGTGGTGCCGCTCCCTTGCAGGACAAAGTTCACAGGAGGTGGAACAAGCCTCTGATCCTTCAAAGTGTGTTTTCTGTGTGCTTTTAGTACCTTTGTGCCCTTGTTGCCCCCTTCTGTGTACTAAGTCCGTTTAAGTTAGTCTTAGTGTTCTAATATAACTTACTGCATGAGCTAGCATATGATCTAGACTTGCTGTGTCTTAAAAATTATGAAGGTGGCAAATCCAAACAATTCCCTGGCTTTCTTCACTTGCAAATCTACATTTTTAAGGCCTCATTTCTTACTGGAACGTGTCTCCTATGAAGAAAGGCTGAGAGAGCTGGAGTTGTTTACCCTTGAGAGAATAAGTCTTCGGGGAGATCTTATTGCAGCCTTTCAGTACTTAAAGAGGACCTATAAGAAAGTTGGACAACCTATGTTGGGTGTGATTCTAAAGGTACTTGTCTCAAGTGTTCCCCTTCAGTCCTTCTGTTTGGGGAGGTTTATGTACTTTTCCTGAGCACTTGACACGTTGCCAAACAGACCAGACCGACTGTGCTGTGTTTCGTTGCTTATACAAGGACTTAAAAATTTAGCAATTTTGAGTATCACATATATAAGTCTAATTGGGTTAGTACTAGTTATAAAATAATTATCAGGGTCATTCCCCAATAATCACAAAGGTGTCTGCTTTACTCTTAGCTTTTCTGGCTCAGTGTGGAAATAAGATGTGTACTATTGGGAAAGGGTGGTTTGAGAGAATAAGGGGAGAGGGCCATTGAAGCTTTCCATTATAACTTAAGCTTATCTGTGTGATGATGATTCTGAATGGTAATGAGTATTTTAAAATAATAATGGTAATAATTTAAGAATGTTTTTGCCTTAGGAAGAGAATTATTTCTGCTTTAACAAACTAAAATATTGTTTATGAAGGTTGTTTGTAATTAGCAATGTAGTCCTTGATAAGAAGGCTCACCACTCTTTGTCTTTCTCTGGTATTCCACTGCTAGAAGCATTTTGGGTACAGCATTTTCTGGATGCATTGAACTCTTCCCCTTAAAAATCTCAGTGTTTGTATGTTTTTGTTTGTTTCAGACCCCAGAGTAAAAGGATGGCTTCTTCTGGAGAACTACACACCTACCTTTATCTTTTCAGTCTTGTACTTACTAATCGTATGGCTAGGACCAAAGTACATGCGGAATAAGCAACCATTCTCATGCAGGGGTATTCTAGTGGTCTACAACCTTGGACTCACACTGCTTTCTCTGTATATGTTTTATGAGGTAAGAGAAAAGGGGTTGGGTTTGGGTTATTTTGCAGTATCCCTTTTAATTATATTGACTTATGTTGAAAATTACCTCTGACAACAGTCCTATTTTAAGAAGGGGAAATGTGCAGAAATGTTGCTACTGTTCTTCAATGTCACTTCTCAGGGGAGAAAACTGTAGTTGTAATGTTATCTCCAAGGATGGTATGAAACAAACCTTGTCTTAAACATCTATGCTGACCTTGGTTAGCAGTGTTTCAAATGCACTTCTCTCACCGAATATGAAGTGAAGACCTGATTTTTTCAGCAAGAACCTGACTACTCGCTCGGTAACTCCTTCTTGCCACGTACTCAATGTGATTTTTCTGGTGTATTTTTGTACAAAGTACTTCGTAGCAAAACAAGTACTTGATTTGGAGTGCAAAATATGTTTTATTTGAATGTGTTTAATCAGGCATAGACTCTTCACATCTATTTCTGTAAGCTTGCAATAGCTTATTTTGTGTCCTCTTAGTTTTGCTGAAACAATTTCATCAATGCTGTTGTGGTTAATTTGTTTCTTAGAATTTAAAATCTGAACATACAAAAGTATTTCAAACTGAATTGGACTATTTGTGGACTTTCTTTCCTAACAAAACAAAGATTTAGGCAATATAAAGTTTTCCGCTTCCCAGAGAACACTTTATCTGCTTTTACTCAGAACTGTATAGCTTTTATTAAAGTGAAAATTAAGAACTATGACAGTGTAAATATAAGAATGTGGTCAGAAGATGATTGTGTGTGGTTTTAATGTACAGAATACTCATTTTAACCAAAAGTGTTTCTTCTTTCCCTAAGGAGACACTTGATTTTCAACATGTGATTACAATCTAGAGCTAAAACTACTTATCTCTTTTTTTTCTTTCTTCCTTTTTTTTTTTTTTTTTTTTGTGGCATTTGCCTAGCAGTATATGCAAGCTGTAATTCTCGTAAGTTTACAGTTAGTTCTGTAGTGTTTTACAAGGCAAGTTTTTAGCTAGGAAATTACTTAAAGTTGTTTCTCTTGTGTAGTGAATTGTCTAGACAAAGATTACAGAGTTGGATTATTAGGAACTTTAATACTTAATTCTTTGGGGGGAACAATTTTGGAGTCAGTAGGTACTTGGAACAAGTTGTATTCTTAATGTGCTTACATTTCTAACCTCCCTGTTAGGATGTTAGAATCCAGAAAAACGTGTGTTGATCTGTTTAATTTGTCTAAAAGTAGCAGTGTTGCTGTGGACTTCATGTACAAGATCTACATGGTTTTATGCAAATATTATTTATAATTATATAATAATCCATTATTTTAACATCCAGTTATGTTATTGAGAGTTTACAAGTGCAGACTTTTCTTCAGTTGTACTAAGTGTGGATAAAACTCTCAGGATAGCAAATCTTTTTTCCTTGAATACTTGAAATAGTATTCATAATTTTCACATGAAAATTACAGTAACATTTTGCCATGTTACAAAACCTGCTGATAAACAATAGAAAAGATCTGAACTGTTGATCTCATAAATGCCTTTTTCTTGCTAACGATGGACTGGTTACCAAGAAGGGACTATTTATTGTAGATGGAAGAAGTCCTCATACTCGTAACCAGCTGAATAGCTTTTGTATTGTGAAGGAATGAGACAAATAAAATACAATGAATATTAAGTCTCCTTCTACCTATATAGGGCAACACTTTACATCGAAGTGAACACTGCTCTTAATGTAACATCACCTCTATGGAATGTTCATTGGTATTGTTGTAAATATACCTTCTCTTTATAAATGGGAGTACACCAGTCTACAATGTTATGAAGACTCTTAAACTCATTGTAGTTGCAACGAAATGTGTTTCACAGCACTTACAAGCTAGACATGAGGGCATGTATGTTCTGCAACAAACGACTGGTGCCCTAAAAATGCTACCAAGTAGAGAGATCTGCTGACATAACATCACACTGCTTGATGTTTGTAGGGAGAGAGCCAAAGGGCCAGGTGATAAGGGAAAAAAAATCAGCTTCCTGAACCTCCAGGTACGTTCTCTAGCTGTAGTGCCACTGCAGTTACTTTCGTCAGTGCAAAGCAAGCGATACCCTCATTTAGATCATGCCAGTTGTGGAAATGTCTTTAAAGGATTAGCCATATATCAGTAGCACTTCATAGTACGTGTACTTTTAAGATCAAATGATGAAGAGCAGAATACAAAGAGATGCAACTCTGTTTTCTCTTACTTGTTGTTACTTTGAGTTTCAGCTGGATTAAACTTTTTTTCAGCTCTAATTTGAAGAAAGTCATAAAACATCACCACTTATAAACTTGTTTAAAAGCCTGTCTGATAATAAGCTGCTTTAATAGCTTGTGTAAGAACACTGCTTTGGAGTTTTTCCTGCGTTATAGCTATGGTGGTTCAGGTCATGATTCATAGCATCATAGCTCAGTTTAAATATTGTATGATGGAAATAAGATGTAAAAATGAGGCATCCTCCCAACTAGGATGACAAAAATGACCTACTTAGTTTTCTGACTTTTACATATGAGTGTTTGTATGCAATAACATGGGCAATTTTTTATCTTTTTTTACATTGTAGGATTTGTATAATTCTAGTTGTGTATTTGCACCATTCGGTCGAATGACATAATATAACATAATCTTATTTTTAAATCACTAGAAATCTTATACCTCTTATTTGGAATTCCTAAGATAGTAGTTTCTTTGTGTACTTGCTATAAATTACTTATTTGGGCATTTAATGATTGGGCTGAGTTTGGTATTAGCAGAACAGAGTAATGGGCTATGCTTGTCCCAGACAATATAAAAGGCGAGGCAGCCCTAGGAGAGCAGGAGAAGTTTCTCCAGGCTGACCTGTCACTCCTATACTTCAGGAAGAGGGGATGCTTATGAGGAGCAAATAACAGTGTTTTTATTCTACAGTTCTTGGACTTTAAGGGGAAATAACACTCCTGTGTTGGATAGGGGCAGAAAGTGGTGGCCTGCGTGGTTTACGAAGTGCGTAGCAGTGTGGCTGGCCAGGGGGCTTTTAGGGCTTAATTGCCCGCTGGCTGGCATGACTGTATCTGAAAGAGCCACAGAACCAGTCAGAGCAGCAAAGGCGCAGCAAAGGCAGCACTACTTCCACCCATGTCACTGCTCTGCACTAGGATCATGAGCCAAGCTATCCTGTGGTGCTGAGGGTCGGGCTCATGCCTCCCTACTTGAGCCTTGGCTGAGTAATTTGGCAAAGAAGGGAGGGTACGAGGTACTCAGTTACACAGCACACAGGCATATTTTATTTTGGAGATGTTTCTTAGCAAAATTAGCAAGTGATCCAAACCACATGGATTTATATTTAAGAAAACTAGTCAGCGCTCACTTTCTTAAGTGATCTCTTTACTGTCTTTTTTTTTTTCTTTCATTTGAAAAATTAATTCCCTACTGAATCTGCCTGAGAAAACTCTCAGATTTTCCTGATGAGAGAGGTGATGTATATGTTATAGAAAAAGCATACTAAGAGCTGCACCCTGTTTTAGGAAGGAGGGGACTCGGTGTGCTATGGTGCTGTGGCATGTGAGCCACGGGTGGCAGCTCACTGCCAGGCTGATCTGTGCTCTCCCCTTTCTTTTTCTACAGGTCCTGAAGCCCTTATCTCTGTCGTGTTTATGTAAAGATAAAATTCCATATGTCTGCAGGCACTTGCTTTTCTTGGTCAAACGTGTGAACTTCTGTTTCTTTTCACTCTAATCTAGCTCTGTTTTGAAGCTCGCAAACCCATCATGCCTTGACAGCGTGATGCAGCGCTGGGTCCCTTATCTGCCCCTCTCCAGTGAGTCTCAGACTTTGCTTTTATCACAAGAAAACAAAATCCTCCCCAGGCACATCTTGCCTGTAGGCCAGTCAGACTGGTGCTAGTGTGTCGGTTTATTTTGGTAGCAGAGCTGATAGAAAAAGCACATGCCACAGTGTTTTAGGGAGTTCAACAACAGAATTACAAAATGAAAGCAATATAGAAAAGCAAGTTTCAATGCAGGGGAAGGAAGAACGAGTTGCTTGAGCACAAAAGCAACTTTGAGCTGCAGAATTTTCTCCTGAACAGAGACTTAACATTGACTTTGAATACCATTTTAATTGGCTTGTGAAGGAGCTGTCTCTTTTTGTGTCATTTAAAAATCATATACTCTGGTGAAAATTATTACAGTCAGCCTTTTCTCAAGAGAAGATACGCCTGTGGTCACACATCAGCAATGCTATTAGAAAGCCTGGTGCTCTACTTAGCCTGGAGATGAAGGACTTCCTGGGGACAATGGGCAGGGAAAGGTTGTCTCAAGCCTGGGGTGACTGGGGAGCTACCAGTCGGTTGCTGGGCAAGTTGAGACCTACTTCACAGTAGCTGTTGGGCGGAGTTATAAACTCTAACCATCCTGGAAGCACTATTGGGAGGCATTAGAAACTCTAACCGTCCTGGAAGCAGACTACAAGCAGCATGAGCAACGACTTAAATGTACTAGTTGGCAATTTATGACACCTCTGTTTACTGCTTTCTGTGTGGTGCATAAGCAGCTCCCCAGTCCTGTATGCTCAGCCCAGCACGTAACAGCCGTTTGGGAGCCAGTAGTGGTCAGGTGTCAGTGGCCCATCGGTTTTGTTTTCTGAAGCCTTGCAGTGTGTGCTGGAAGTATTGTGGGTGCAAGCAATTCTGGTGTCAGGCAAAGGAGCAGCTGGCTAACTCGGGAAACGGATTATCTGTGTTGCATGTTGCACCAAGCAAGGTTTGTGGGTAGCAGCAGCAGTTTGTGAGCAGCGGTAGCAGCTTTTCACTGGTTTAGTTCCTTCTGGAAAGGCAGGAGGAGAAAATTATTTTTGTAACTATGCTGTTTATATGATAAAAGATGTTACCATTCCCTACAAATGTTGCTTTGCTTCCAACATTTAAACCCCTGTGAGATTATTATAGCTCCTAGCATATTATTATATGCTCTTCTGCAAATGAGGAAGTACCCAAGTTTAGCTGAAACTACCTATAGCCACAGTGATACCTTTGTCCTTCAGAGAGGTGGGATCCATCCAGACACCCTTGGCTGCCTTACACTTTAGGTAGTGAGCCTATATTGCTTGCAGGGACAACTCTTTGGGTTTCACTGTGCCAGCCTTTGCTTTGGAGAAGTTTATGGACCACAGCATTAGTGACGGATGCTATTTGAATTAATTACAATATAAACATTGTCATTATCCCGCTATTACTAACACTTCCCTGAACTATGAGAACTATATGAAAACATCTGTAAGCTCTTAACAACATGATCACAGCACAATGTGATCTTCTGTCTGAGGGACTGGCAGGCACTTGTGGAGCCACACAGGCTTTTCTTTGGTGCCCAAAGAATGGTTTGGTGCAAGGCTTGCTCCAGGATGTAGCTGGTCCTTGAGCAGATAACTTCTTTTAAACTGGTGTGCTTTGCACAGCCATGCCTGCCTTACAGCTGGGAGAGGAGTCCTCCCATGGCTGCCTTCCCGTTGCTGCTTAGATAGAGAAATGGCTTGAGTCTGCCGCTGATGTGCACAGCTGCCCTGCTCTCGCTGTGACAGGGTGGTATTAATTGATCTCCAATACATGAGATCATTCCTGGTCTATATGTTATGATATAACTAGATGTCTAGATGTTTGTTTTTTTTCCTAAATAATAGCAGTAATTCTGTCTCAGAGGGTCAAAAATAATGATCTAGGCTGACTGGATATTTTAAAGACTAATTTAGGGGGGAAATGAGGCATGAAAGAAATAACATTAGGAAAAGGTAGATCATTTAAGTAATAATCTTTATTGTACCTTTTAGAATTAGCTTCCCATTCACAGTTCCGAACAGCATTTAATCGTACAATTATTGTAGTCCTTTAATCATTTTAAATGACTTATGGTACAAAGAATTTTCTACCATGGCTTTGCAAAGCTTTTTTTTGGTATTACACAAGCACAGGCTAAAAACTGACAACTTGCTTTTGCAAAGTCTTGCTTAAAATGTTCGTTCGTTCGTTAGCAATTCTTTCTCACTTCAGAATCATCTAAATTTGTTACTCTTCTCCTCATACTATTCACAAGAGGAAAAATATTTTTATAGCCACCATCCAGTGATCACTTCTGCTGTGAAATTAAAGGGAGGCTTGCTCCTGTCCTTGTACCCGCTTCCTCCTCTTCCTGTCCAACCCTCAACCTGCCTCTCCAACTTTTTCTTTCCAGAAATAACTGGAAGGAAGAATATATCTACTTGACATTTGGTTGTTCACTTTCTCTATCAATGAGATAATCAGCCAAGAAGGAAATACATTTCTTGAGAATCTGTCTGTGCAAAACACACATACTATGTGGGATAACAGGAGATAAGATACTACTTGCTATTTTTATTCTGATATAACCTAACTGGAAGAATTTGTTAATTCACCACTATGATTCGATCACTGCTTGGGGCTTGAATTCAACCTAATTCCACATTCAGATGCCCTCTTCCCCAGATAACGTTTTATTCTTTTATGTTCTTAGCTGGTGACGGGAGTATGGGAAGGAGGATACAATTTCTTCTGTCAGGATACACACAGTGCAGGAGAAGCTGATATGAAGGTAATGTAATTAAGACTTACAGCTAATAACATCTCACGTTGTCCGCTTGCTTGCAAGTGGAGAGCAGAACAGTACTGATTTTGCGGATTTTGTTCAAACTGTATGCTTTTTTACCCTCCTTTTACAATACAATGGATAACGCATTGGCAAACGTAATAGTTAATCTACAATATATTCATGGCTGGTATTTGGTGAGTAACTATTTGTAAATTTTAAAATGTTCCCAGGTCAAAAAATAAGGACTTGGTCTTCAGACTGTATACAACCACTGTGTGGTGTGTGGTGACTCCCCTTCTCATTCTGAGATGTGGTGAATTTCTTACGGTCACTGTTCAGACATCTCCTTTACAGAGAGCACTGTGGGACCTATTCTGGTTGAATGTTTTGCTGTTTCTCCCAGACACCCCAGGTACACAGCAATAGCCTCACAAAACAGTCTTTGTCATCCTGTTTTCATCTGTAGCTGTGGGTTTGTACCTTGATCTACAGAGAGACATGAGGCAGAAGCTTTGCAGAAGATCTCAGCAGTGTCTTCAAATAGTGCAGGACAGAATTGGGATTTTATTTGGATAGCAAAACATTTGAAAGCCCCCACAGTGTGTAGTGCTTCTAAATCTTGTTTCTTCCTTTCTAGATCATACGTGTCCTCTGGTGGTATTATTTCTCCAAACTCATTGAGTTCATGGATACCTTCTTTTTCATTTTGCGGAAAAATAATCATCAGATCACTGTTCTGCATGTTTACCACCATGCAACAATGCTGAACATTTGGTGGTTTGTTATGAACTGGGTGCCTTGTGGTCACTGTAAGTATTGGGTTATGGTGAGGAACACTTGCAGGAAGGGCCTTGTTTTGGTTTTCTTTTGATCACAGCAAATGTCTCTGGTACCTTCAGCTCTAGGATTTGTTCTGTCCCATATTTAGGTGCTTTGCCGAATTAAGCTGCCTGCAGAGCCTCTAGAGCAGGTATGCTTTTGTAGTTTGAGGAAATTGTTTGAGGCAGTGTGACATTTATTGACTGCAGTAGTGCAGGTCTGATACCTGTGAACCTTGCTGTCTCTTTTTTTTGTGGTGATTGCAGACCCTCTAATGAAACTACTGTTTTACAAACCAGGACCAGAAGCTTGTTTCAGCTGCAGGATGGCTACTAGTGGCTCTTGTCCTTATATTTGTCAAGTTCACCTTAATTTAATCTCCTTATACCACTAGCCATAACAAATGATTTTAATTAAAATTTTGTCCCCTAAGTGCTAATGAGCTTGACTAAATGCATCTTAAGTGGAAGATTTCCATGTCTCTTGTTTAAGTTCTGCTGACCTCTGGCAATCTTGCTTTAATTCTTTGTTTTCACCAGTTCTACCTGGCATGTAGTTTCCCAACTGCATTTGCATAGCTTAATTGTGGTTCAGATGTGCAGCTTATAGATACTGGCTTTTTTTGAACACTTATCCAAGAGAAACTTTTTCGAACCCAGTGGATATGAACTTCTGGCAGTTCAGATGAAAAAACTGAGTTGCTCAGGAGTCTGCTTTCTGAGCCAAACAACATAGAAACTCATATTTGTTTTGTGTTGTTGGCACAACAGTGAGTAATGCTGAACTTATAAAAACTGTGCATCTGGAACCACATTCTCCTCCAGAGAAGCCAATCCTTGTTTATACAACAGTCAAAAGTGCAGATGCTTAGAGTCTCTCTTGTGTTTGTGTGGTCTCAAAAATACTTTTGTGCTATTTCCAGTGATATGTTTTTCTTCCTTTCCAAGCTTTATGTTCTGCTTGGTCATCAGAGTTCTATGCAGTTTGGTGTTAAGCTAAAAGTCTCTTTAGTGACTAAAGGTGCTGTAACCAAGGACAAATAGAATGACTAACTTGCAGTTTCTGAAGATATCTGTTGCTTTTTGGTTACAAATGACAAAATAGGCTCCCGTCTGGAAGGAGGTGAAATAAGTCTAAATTTAGGTGGGTGAAGCTATTGATTGTTGAGCATGTTTGTGCCTCCTTTTTATCAACTTCCTCAGTTCCCCTGGGAAGCCATAGCGTAGATGTGAAAAAGAATAAATCAAGGAAACAAAATCAGAAGGGTGCTATAAAGTGCACGGTTGCAAAGCAGCTTAGCCACTCTGTTGGGTGAAGACAAGAAAAATCAGGGTGAGGAGGGGGAAATCTCTTGCCTTTCATCTAATAGAAATCATATTTTAAATAGTAGCATTTTGAACTTGTTATTTTTGTAGATTCCATGAAACAGCATGTTCCTGATAATACAGTGTACTTTGGTTTTCCTTTGCCTTTTTTTTAGCTTACTTTGGTGCCACTCTAAACAGCTTTATCCATGTCCTCATGTACTCCTACTATGGATTGTCTGCTGTTCCAGCAATGCGTCCTTATCTGTGGTGGAAGAAGTACATCACTCAGGGGCAGCTGGTGAGTGATTAGCTCTTCGGTGCTTCAGCAGGCTCTTATATTCGTGATGAGGTCCTCTTGTCTTTACTGAGTTAGAAAATTTTGGCAGGGGGTAGAAGAAAGGAAAATGAAAGCTATTACCTTCTACACCTCTAAGTCCCTAAACCACCTTAGACATCCAGCTTCTGCGCCCCCATCCGCTCAGTTTTCAGGACAATGGGGAGCTGGGGACTGATGTGGTACATAAGCTGGTGCTGAGATCAGTAGGGTCTTTCTCCACCTCACCATGTTGTATGGCTGGTAGATGTATTTGGGAGTTGCAGTGCTGTTTTTTCTGGGACTTGCTAGCCAGGGAGGAGAGAAACTTTTCTTCCAAACTCACCTGAGCCAATGCACTCTTCTCTGTGCTTTTGTTCAGGCTGATGTTGAGATGACAGCCCAGAAACCGATTGCAATGCAGTCCACAGCTAACAAGGCCCTTCATTCTAATCCTGCAGAACAATGTCTCTTCTGTCTCACTTTTGCATACAGTTGCAAATGGTTTATTAAAAACTGTTCAATATTTCTGGTCTCCTTCTGTACTTTAAATGGGCAGATTTATTTTCTCTTGTAATCCTGTGTTATATTCCTTGTATCCATTTGCATTGTTTCCTGTGTGTACAGTGCTGAAGCCCAAATGTTTCGTACTGGAAGTGAAAAGGGCAATGAAATTAAGCCCTGTAGCACACACGCTGTAGCAATACTGCACGAGAACCAGGCTTCAATGCGTATAACGTGTCAGGACACCACAAGGAAATGTGCCTTGGTGTTCTCTCTTCCCCATTTTTGTAGGCGGAGAAACTGAAGTCTAGAGATAGACTTCTTTGTTATCTTCCCACCTTAACAATCCCTAGTAGAGCCATGAATAGGTTTAATAATATATGCTGTTGATGATTAATAACATTTTGCTGCTAGCAGTGCAAGAGTGTTGGTTCTCAAAACCATTTTTGTTTTTTTAAGCACTCTGCTTCCTCAAGTATGGGTAAATTCTGTAGCAGTGGGGATCATTGTTCTGGGGGTGGGGTGTTGCTCTGTGGTTTGTTTGGGTTGTTTTGTTGTTGTTTTTTTTCTTTCCAGATTTAGGCTCTATTCTTCATCCTGGTTGGTTGAGTGCTATGGAGTGCAAGTGTCTTAGTGCTTCAGTTACTCCTCTGGCTATTGTCATAGCTGCTTTCACTTCCCTGCCTGCTCTGCGTGCATAGCTGTTAGGGCAGCAAAATACCAGAGCAGAACACAACAGTCTTTTCCTTTTTAAATAAACATTCCCTAATCTGGTAGCCTTCTGTAAGGATGAATTTTGCCTAAGGCTCTCTGCAGCACTTAAGCCCAAACTCCTTTTTGCAAAAGAGATAATTGAAGATAAATAAACCCTGGTCCTCCTCCCTGCCTTCCAGCTTCCCTGCAGCCTTTACCCGAAATGTTCTTCCACTAGAACTAGGCAGGCTTCTGTCTGCAATGAGATGCAGATCTCTGTTAGGATAGTAGTCAAACCCCAGTGAGCCTTCACTAGAAAGAAGGTGATCTTTGTTCCTTAGTATATTTATAAATCTATTCTTCAGAAGTTACTCTGATGCTCTAAAATGGAACAATATCAGTCAAATAAAAAGACTTGACAACAGAATACCACAACCTGAGTATCTGCTAACTCAGGTTCACCGTGTTAGTAAGAGAAGATAAACTTCTCAGACACACAGTATGACATATTTTTGACTTGTTTTGGTCAGTAATGGCTTTATTTTCCTCCTTGCATTAATGTGCTTCATTTCTCTTATGGTTTGTTTTTTGTTGTTTTGTTTTTTTTTTTTCTCTCCCCAGACTCAGTTTGTCCTGACAATCTTCCAGACCAGCTGCGGTGTTGTTTGGCCATGTGCATTTCCTCAGGGGTGGCTGTATTTCCAGATTTCTTATATGATTTCTTTGATTATCCTCTTCACAAATTTCTACATTCAGGTAAAATTAGTATCTATTGAGTCCTTTAGCATTCTACTGGCTGTATCTCATTGGAAAGCTGTTTACAGGAAGATATGCTTGAAATACCTGTTTTCTATCTTTCGGTAACATGCGTATGTTCTTAAAGTACTATACGCGTTGGTCTGCCCTCCAGTTTCAAATCTTCTGATGTTTTGTATCCATAATTCAGAACAATTAGTAAATGTCAGTAAGCAGAATGGCACACAAAAAAATTTTACTAATGCAATTTTAACTTTGGATAAGGGAGAGGAAGAGCTTTATGTAAGAAGCAGCTTTCCAGTCTGAAATAAAACAGCAGTCTTGGAACCTGTGAAGCACCCAAAGGAGTTGTTTGTTACTTCTCTTACAAGGCAAAATGCTTGTTTTATATCCAGGGAAACTTCCCAATCTCCCAACGTACCGAAATCCTGGGTTTGGCTCACCTTTACAGGCATTCATCTGTATTTCCATATGAAAAATAAGCGTTTTCGGTTGTGTTTCTACAAAACTTATTTAGTTATATGAACAGATCCAAAAGTTCTGAGTAGCTCGTAATCAGGTGCTATGTGAAGATGTACCCATCTCCTGAAAAACAAACCAGCACAGGCTGCTGCCTCCAAACAGGCAAACTCTGTTATGTATTTAAATATCTCTTTGAAAGATTTGAGCATTTCAGGTCTGGTAAGAGTGATTCTTGGGGGAAATACAGGAGGCTTCCCTATCAGAACTTCATAAAATCAGTTCTGTGGTTCATATCTCTTGCTGTATATGAACGTGTTAATTAAACATAATAGTGTATTCCAAATATTACTTGACTTTCTTCATCAATGTTACTCCTATGTTAACTTTAACCATTTAACTTTCTTTCGCACATGCATATTTTGGGGAATGCTCTTGTCAGGCAACAGAGCCCTCTCAACAAAGACTAATTCATGTATATATTTTCACTGTAACTTTTTCTTGTGTCTCGAGCTTCCCTGATGCTGTTAGTTTTTGCTTCCTATGTTGGCCAGTGCAAATTCCTCTCACATTTCTGTCTTTGAACTTCTGCCACTGTTCTTGTTTGCCCACTTCCTCTTCTGGCTTCATTTGAGACGGTCACCTCCAGTGCATCAAAACTCCTTCCTTTGAGTATATTTTTTTCCTATAGTCTGCTCATAAAATCACTTCACTTGTTTCTAATTTACTATTAACATAACACTGCCAATGCTATCATCATACTACCAAGCCTTTTTCTCTTCCAGTGAACTAGTTCTCTTGCTGTGGTGAATGAAGGGCATAGTATAGCCTCATACACAAGAAATGGTAGAGCTTGCTGGATTCTGCCACTGGCACGGAGTCTTTAAAAATGATGGATATTTACTTTTGAGTTTCTTGAATTACCATGAGGATGTGGTTACTTATATCTGTTTAAGCGAAATCATGTGTCTTTCCGTATATTTTAGACTTACAACAAGAAGGCATCCTCGAGGAGGAAAGAGTATCAGAATGGCTCTACGGCCACTGTGAACGGGTACACAAACAGCTTTTCTTCCCTTGAGAACAATGTGAAACAAAGGAAACAAAGGAAGGATTGAAGACCAAACTGAAAAACCATTTTGGTAACCCCAACAACAAAATCATCTGATTGTAAGCACAATAAGAGTTGTGCACTAATAGTCTAACGGCTACTGTAACTATTCCTGCCTAGAATAGTGTGATTTATGTAGGACTTAACCAGTGCAAACACCCTAGAAACCATATACAGGACATAAAAGTAGGTTAAAGTTTAAAAATAATTCTGGGCTGTCACTGACCCCGCTATAGACTGTGGAAGGGAGTATTATTGTAGTATCCGACACTGCTGTTGCCTTACTAGTCAATATGATAGGTGCTGATTTATGATTCACAATTTGAAAACACTGTAATCTAAACCTCCATTTTTTTTACTGTAGATCCTGCATGTGATTGTAGAGGTAATTTGTATGATGCTGGTTTCAGTAGATAAACACACATGCCTTAAATTAAGAAGCAGGGCCCAAAGCTTATTACTGGTCTAAAAATTAGGGTATGTTTCAACTTTTCAGTTGACTGACTTTTTATTAAAAAGTCATTTAGAAGAATCCATTGATCATTTTACTGTTCTGTGTGTGATACATAATGTTACGTATCTCTTACGCGATACAGTGAAATTGGAAATGGCACATTTAGTTTTGTATATTTGGCTTTAACTGACTAAACCGTCACAAACCAGATGGAAAAGTTATTTAACCTTTTTAATAGATCTATAGATCTTATTTTTTTATTTGAAGTATGTCACTAATGTAAAATTAATTGGCACTTACACAGTCCAGTAAGACTTAAATATTGTCTCTAAGGTTTAGAGTCTATACAGGGTGGACCCATCTTTTCTTTTCTCTTTTTTTTTTTCCTTTCTTTTTTTTCTTATTTCTGAGAATTCTTAAATGCTAAATGAAGAGTGTTTTTTAATATGGAAACTGGCAGGATTTCAAGTGTTATTACCATAGCCATATCAACATTTTAGGAGTTAAATTCTGTGACATATCCGAAAGCATATTTAAATATGAAGACAGGAAGATGTTTTTCTGATGAAATTGTCTGTATTCAAGTTGGCATCTGTACTGTTCTTCATGTAGCATATGTTCATTTTTAAAACGTGCCTAACACAAATGTGGTTTTTTTTCCCAAACAAGCAAAATTGAACAGTCTTAGTCATACCTAATGTTTTTTAAATGTTACTGAAATGTGCTGGAAATGTCTGTTTCTGTAATGTGAGTTGTGTATATCAACGGTAATGTTTTGGCTTGTTATCTGAGGGTTGAGTTTGGTTTGAGTGTTTGTTAAAGTTACTCCTTCTTGTAAAATCTTGCCTTGCACATACAGGGAGTCAGTTGAAAAGCCAGTATCTATTGCTGGTGTTCTGGTATCTGCTGTGGTGGAGTTTGGCTTATGAATATTTTATTCATTAAGACCTGAAAAGTTGAATTGTGCAAGACATTTTTCTGGTCATTGCTCAAGTTTAACTATTTGTTTTTTGATATTTATATAAATGCCAGTTTTAACATGTTTCATTTTTAAATTAAAACTTAAAAAAAATTTTTGCACATCTCTTAGGGAATTAATAAGTTCTCCTACTAGCCTTGTGGGTTTTCATTCCTTGTTTTGAAGGAGAAAGTGTCTGTTATGTTTACATTATCAAAGCTTGTGCGTGTGTCTTCATTTCTAGGTACTGGTTTGCAGAGTCTTTACATAGCTCAGTACAGCAGCTACAATGTTCAAAATAGGCTGTCTAAATGTGCTAGAAATAAACCCTTGGCTCATCTGAATATACCTACATTGTTAATGTTTGACATGGTTTAATCATTAAAACACTTTTGATGATCTTCTGCCTGAAGTCCGGTGAGTTCGTACACATTAAGTGCATTGCCCCATCCTGTGTCAGGAGGAGTCATTGTGATGGAAGGGCAGATGCAGCTATTCAGAGAAAGTTAGCATACCAGAGATTTGGGTTAGCATACCAGATCCCTTACGGAAATCTTTGGATGTAACTGTGTGCTGTTCCCTTGCCTTGCTGTAGAAATTTTGTCTATGTGACGGATTAAACCTTTTGCAGGGTTTACTGACTGACTGCATGCAGGGCTGCCGAAATGGCTCTGAGATGATGAGTGCCAGGAGCAAAGTTTAACGTGGCTGAGAGGGACTTTCTGCCTCAGATATCCTGTCAATAAAATGGGAATAATACCTCTTTCCAGAATGGGAGCATTTCTACAATTCCCTTATAGATTCCCTTGCCCTTAAGTGATCATTTCTGAGCCCTTTTCAATTGGAGTGTTTAATCAGTGTGTTGCAACAAGCCTGGGTAGCTTAGTGATGGACTTTGTAACAACAGAACTGCTTATGCATCTGTCTTCTCACTTCCAGGCTCTTAAAACAAGAAACCTAGACCAGGGAAAAGGGTTCTACACTGCTCAGAGGTTTCATGCTATGCTAGTCTCCTCTGGGAAGGAGCTCTACATGCCTGAGATGGTTACTGAGACAGTTTTGTCTCCTGCACATGCAAATTCAACTCTGAGATTGAGTGCTTTTCCAAGTGGAGCTCAGTAAGGTTGGATAACAAACCAGATCTGCAGGGAGTACCTAGAAGGCAAAAACCTCAGCACCAACCTGGCCTTCCCAGTGAGCCAGCAGAGGCTGGGCTGCTGCATTCCAAACCTAGCCTTCAAGGTCTGTGGCACATAGTGACAAAATGTGATGGCTTTATCATCATTTTCTGCCATGTAGACACAATGACTTTGTCTAAAACTGGCAGGAGATGTATTCTTGGGAAGATGCATAGCATCAGTAGTGTTCACACCTGCAGGTAGAAGGTTGTGGCTCCTCAGTACTCTTCTACAGTCTCATCAGCAACTGAAATGTGTCTGAGAACTGTAGGAGTTACATCAGGCATCGCTTTACCATAACTGACAACCAGACTGATGGACTGAGACAGGAGCCTTTTGTGTGCCTAGCGGTTCAGCTTCCACTGCATGACCTGGCCTGAGGCAAGTAACAGCTTTTAGATTGCCCCAATTTCCCCATCACCTGCAGTTTTCCTAATATATGTAACTATGATTGGTGCTTGGGATTATAGAAGTCCTTGGGAAGGACTTTTTGAATTGTAAAGGCTGAAGAGACGAAAGACCAACTACTGCCAGAGGGAGAGAGAGATATTATGTGAAGCCAGGTAGGAGAAAGAAAAGCTTTGGTACCTATTTGCAAAGAGTGAATGACCAAGCTTCTAACAGTCATGTTAATATCACACAACTCATGAGCTAACCAAATCCTTTCCTGTCCTTGGGCCTCACAACCTGCATGGTGGAGAGGGAGATCAATACTTTTGTTAAGCTGTGAATGGGATAGGTAAGTTCAGATCCCCAGAAGATAGCTTTTCTTACAGTGTTCCTAGTTTGAAGACCCCAAGATCTGTGCCATGGACATGCAAGCCACCTTTGATGCTAGGGTCACTTGGGTACTGGAATACCTGAATACCTGGGTTGGCAGAGGGTAGTGGAAGAACAGAGAACAATTTTGGAAATCCAGGAAATCATAGAATCATTCATAGAATTGTTCAGGTTGGAAAAGACACTTGGGATCATCGAGTCCAACCAATAAATCTAATCTTTGTGGTTGATTGTGTTTTACTTAATGCAAGCGTTTTACTAAATGCAGGTAAGTGCTGGCGCTTCTGGTAGGACTTCTGCCACCAAGTTGGGGCAAAAAAAACCCCTGAAGCCCCAGACCTAATGGAAAGCTATCTGGGGGGTTGCCTATATCTTTGCTACTTGGTAGCTGTCTTGAGGCATAAATTGATAGAAATGTGTGTATTGTATGAGACTGGAATATGTGCTGTTAAAAGGTATACGTTATTCAAAAACAGAGATGTGAAAGTAGACTAGATGCTGAAGAAAAGTATAAATGAAATCAGTGGTCCAATTACTTTGTGGATTCTGCTGGGAATCCCCTTGAAGCAGAGCAGGGAGTGATTAAAACACGAATAGAGGTATTGTGTCTGAGAAATGATGCTGAGGCTTGTGTTGTTGCAGAAGATTAACTTACATTAGCACTGTCATCTTCTTACCAGGAATTACTAAACCAGCAAAGGTGATAAGTTATAATCAGGATTTTGCAAGAACTGGTTTCAAAAGTAAGCCTGAATTAAAATTTCAACTTTCATTCAGTTTAATTTAAATAGACATATACAAAATAAGATCTGTATGTTTCTCAGTTTTGGTAGAGCAAATTGGATGAGCAGGGGAAACAAGAGTCCTCAGTTGTTCCCATGACGTGCCAGCAGCAGAAGCATTATATTTTATTTTAGCACTTTTGACTCTCAAACAGAAAGAGAGAAAATAACTAACAAAGGCCCAGCTGAAAGAAAAACTGTATTTTGTTTAAGTCAGTCAAGCTGCAATGTGGAGAAGGAGGAAAAAGAATTACATGTTTTATGTTTCAAGGTTATATAATGTATATACTGTATTTTCTATTGGAAGAACGTAAAAAGTAGTATCTGATAATTGGTGGGTTTGATGGTTTGATTTCAGTGTGATGAAAAGTTTCAGAATAAATGAGAAGAATGTTTGAGTACAAGGAGGTACACAGAAAATGGGAGAAAATGTAATGAGTTTTTCTGAAAGTGGCCACAGCTGACTTACTGTTGCATGAAGTGTGTGTGTGTGGGAGGGGGGAAATTTAGTAAGAGAAAAGCCCCCTTGCGATCTAGCTGGTCCTCAGAGATTAGAGGGGCTAGGGGCGGCTGGACTGATCTCTTAAGAGGTACATCAATTAAGATGTGTCGCTATAGGCCTGACTCCAAACCACGCTTAGGACTGGTTAGTAGTCAAGACTCACGAATAGCGTAGTCACTGTGTCTATAGGTCCAACACCAGATTCACAAACAGCCTGTATGCTATAGGTCCGGTTCCCTGAGAGGGAGCAGCTGGATACACGAATAGCACAGTTTTCCCGTGATTGTAGGTGCAATACCAGATGCACGAACAGTCTATACTGTAGGTCTGGTTGCATTCACTAGAAGCAGTTGGATTCACGAATAACACGGTTTATTTACACTTGCAACATACACAGATTCTTTAAGATTGCCGGTGATATATATACTAAGCTGCAGAAATCATTATATAGCTCAAAATACAAGTAATTTCCTGAGGTAAAACAAACGAACAGACAGACACTCAGCATAGGTGAGGCACAAGTCTTACCAAAAGGCATTCCTTTTTGGAGGGCGAGGAGGACAAACCCGTTCNAACAGAGTTCCGGCTTATCTGTCCTGATAGTGTTACTTGTGCTCTCTTGGACGTCCTTGTATACAATGGAGTTCCTGCTGATCTGTTGCCTCTGTCTGCCTAGGCCAGGACAGCAATCACTTTGCCTCCAGCAGTTGGATAAATTCCTGCATTAACCACTATACGTTGTTAGTCTTCCCTTGTTTCAGTATAGCTGCCTCTAATAAATTTACAGTTTTAGGTTCACCTTTCTCAGACCCTAAAACATTGGTATTAGCAGCACCGATCAATACTTTGGCACAGATGAGGTTTTGCCCTCTAGGGATGCACAAAGCGGTTTTTGCCGTGGGACATTTTTTTGTGATCCCATCAATTCCTGTAAATTTCATTTTACAGCGACCAGGTTTTCTGTTCAGGTCCTCAGTGGTTTTGCCGTTGATTAGCGACACGGATGTTCCTGTAGCTATTAAGAAATCTACACAAATTCTTCATATCCCTACTGAAATAGAAATAGTAGGCTCCGTATATTTGCTAGAGAGCCATTGTAATGCAGATATCGGCCAAAGAGGATGACTCCCGGCCCCCTCAGGCAATGCGAGTGCTTTTGTTGGGTCGTTTAGATCAATTAAGTCCCACCGCGGGGCCAAAGATACAGTCCTGGCAGGAGGGGTTTTGTGCCCAGCCGAACAGCCTGTTATGTCTCGTTCTGGGGTTTGTTTTAGTAAGTGTACTAAAATCTGAAGGTCGGCTGTAGCCATACCACGTATAAGTCGGCATAGTGCCCACAAAGCTAAAACTTTATGCCACGGGCCATTTCATCCTGAATCAAATTGTGGTTTAGGTTCTGGCTTGTGTGTGCCAGAATGGATTTGATAGACTTTCCAGGGAGATTCGAGTGGATTCCCAGTGATTTCTCCAACCCATTCCATACGGTACCCATAGTGAACTATTTCCTGGACAAAGTCACTCCATGTAGGAATGTGAACTTGCTCTCTAGGTGGGTGTCCTGCTGCTGCAGCAGCATTCATGACATAATTCTTGTGTATGCAGTCTTGGGCATTTGCTACATATGTTTTTAGGCTATCAAGGAAGGCCACGAATGAGGGGAGTTAATCTGNCATTTGCTACATATGTTTTTAGGCTATCAGGAAGGCCACGAATGAGGGGAGTTAATCTGGCTGGATCAATAGGAGCTAGCATCGGGGATCGCCATAATACACCTCTCTGATACATTGCTTGTATACAAGCTGCTTTTTGCACAGAGGCTGCCAGGTCCGAGAATCCTGAGGTCTTAATGACCAGTGGATCTCCTCTCTCTTGTGGGTCGATGCCCCCAGCCCAATAAGCGGCTGGTGTTGATGTGTGGAAACAAACTCCAAAACTCG
>VWZK01020976.1:0-47248 GCA_013396935.1 Baryphthengus martii | reverse complement strand
ACCTAGATGATTCTGTGATTCTGTGATCTAGTTGAAGGTGTCCCTCCTTATTGGATGAGATGACCTTTAAATGTCTCTTCCAACACAAACCATTCTATTCTTTCTATAATCTACTTGAAAACTTTAAAGTATTGGTGTTTTTTATTAATTTTTAGAGACATATATGTATTTTAAAACTTGCTACCCTCAAATAAGACAGTGCTTTGAGACCCAATCAAATCTTTTGACAAAGTTTAATGTGGTTCAAAGCATATTAAATATAAATACAGTGAACTGAAAAAATAATAAGCCAAACAAATTTTTTGATTAATCGAAAATATCATTATTGAGAAGGGTTTAGGAAAATCAAAACCTGCTTAAAAAAACGTGTTGAAATTAAATTCTTTCTGCATTTTTTTCCACGGGCACTACAATTCCTGTCTTGAAAATTCGTTGTCATTGATGCCAAGTTATTATAATTCAAGGAGTTATGTTTCTACAGGTATCTCTCCATTCAGTTTTAATGTTATGAGTATTCTTGGTACTGTCATAGCTTATATCAACATTAGGAAGGTTCAGTGAGGTTTATAGAAATCTATTATTGAAATTAATTTGGCAGGTGAATAATCTGGAGTTTGATTGGCTTGATTGGCTTAGTTGCATTTTGGTCATCCATAAATAAGGCAGATCTGAATTCAGCTGTAATCAGCATTCACTGTCGTACAGATTTTTTTATTTCAATTGATTCACTATGTCCAACTAAATGAAAATATAAGCAAGCAAACATGAGCCTTTTTTTACACTATTTTTCCTGTAAAATATTTTGTAGATGAAGATTCATTTCCAACTAACCACACATCAACAAAAACCAGAACCTGTTCATTGACTTTCATGTGCTCCTTTACGAAAAGAGTAAGAAATTAAACATAAAAATGATTGGAATTATCATGATGATTATGATGAACAACCAACAATGCTGTAAACTATAAACTCTGTAAATGCATTTTCAGCGTTATTTGAGTATTTCATACCTGATATTTGAAAACATCACTGTACTGCACAAAGACTGGTCTAAGAACACTTCAGATTCTTACTTCCCTGCAATATAGTAGGAAACACTTGAGGAATTCTATTGGAAACCATCTGGAAGAAAATAAGT
This sequence comes from Baryphthengus martii, assembly GCA_013396935.1. Classification (NCBI taxonomy): domain Eukaryota; kingdom Metazoa; phylum Chordata; class Aves; order Coraciiformes; family Momotidae; genus Baryphthengus; species Baryphthengus martii. The sequence continues at coordinate 46,110 of VWZK01020976.1, read as the reverse complement.
AGGAAAAACTAAGAAGCCTATTTTCAGTCCTGAGTCCCCTTTTAGTGTCTGCTGTCTGTTCGTGTTGTTGTTCCCCCAGCTGCCAAGTGGAACAAAATGTGCTCTTGCTATTCTTGGGTTACAAACAGCATATTTAAGAGGACAGATAACACAATTCAAGATTCTGCAGCTGAAGTTTTTTGAAAACTTTAAGGCATATAAAACTTTAACCTTCTAATAATCTCACAGACTTCGGTCAAAAAAGTATTTAAGAAAGTGTTAGGAAACACTAAGTATTCCTGTTTCTGCACAGAATTATGAACAGTTAAAAGTTAAAGTATTTTGAAGATTGAAAGGACAAGGTTTAATGAGGCAGGCCAAAAGACAAGGCCTAGATAACCCACTATAGCTTTATTGAGGATTTAAAAGAGTAATAAGGTTTGTGACCCTATGAGAAAAAGTGTGTTTTAGGGAAAGAGGTGTCTCAGAGGCAACCAGTGTACATTGTTTTGGAATACTGCAAGTCTGGAGATATGTAATCGTCTTTTAGATAATACTTCCATTTGAGCTATACATCTGTGCAAGAGCCAAACTTATGTTTCTCACCCTCCAGTTCTTTACTAGTCATTCCAAGAAATAATAAACTTCAGGAAAACTCAGTCTTTTTTATTTGCCTTGCAAAATTCTCCATGGGGAGAAGCAGATGAGTGTGGATCTTGTTGAACATTCCTGAGTTCTAGGCAAATGATGTAATCAGGATCTGGTTAGTACTGTCTATGTTAGTAATCAAAGTGGACTGGGACCGCTCTGAAGGCAAGTGGCAGACCGCAGCATCAATCTATATGATTAAACTCTCTCCTGTCCTCCAAGTAAGATGTCCTAGTTCTTACTGCTGCTTAGGACCAGGCCTTGGCCAGTACTATCCAGACTGATCTCCTGGCTTTGTCTGTACAGTGCTGAGTTGCCTCGGTGAAAAACATACCAACATGTTAATACAACAGTGTAGCTAATCATAGTGCTTGGTCTGATTTAGTTTTCAAGCATAAATATTGTCTGTGAGTCTACCTGAATCCATGACAATGCAGCCAGCATTCTGAAGAAATGGGAGAGCCCACGAATGGGAAAAAACCCCAACCATACAACACCTGGCATGAAGCCTGCTCAGATCCATAAGGCTTGACTGGACTAGCTAAACTGCTTCCAGACTCAAGTGTTATTCCTGTGCAAATAAAATGAACAGAGCTAGCTAGGGAACACTCTCAGGTGTTGGAACTTGACCATCTACCCTGTGAATTGTTAAGATGATGCTTGCAGGCTTTTTTGATAATAGGGTAGATTCTTCCACAGAATCATAGAATGATTCTCAGGCACAGTGTGGAGGCTAACATAGTTAAGGGATTGTTCTCAATAGGTGGGAGGCTAAGAGGGCTTCAGCCCTGTGGGTACAGGATGTTGTGTTCCAACTGACCTCAACACTCGAGTAAATCTGCATACAACTAACTAGTTTAGATAGGACCAGGTTGTCTTTAAAAATAATCACTTATAGAATCTTAGAATAATTTAAACCACAAAGAACTTCCGTAGATCACCTAATTAAATTTTGTTCAGAGCAGATACAATTGCATCAGGTTCCTCAGCAATTTGTTAAGTCAAATTTTTAATATCTACAGAGGTGAAAATATATCTATACTGTTAAATAAAAGAGGGGCAGTGACTGAATTGGAATATTCGATCTTTATCACCCAGATGATGGAACAGCTAGCTCCCTCTCTGGGTTTGGATGATCCATTTTTTTTTGCTTCAGGACAAATGCTCTACTTAGTATGGGCACAAGCTAGATGACACACTTGCTGCCGTGGCAGTTTTCAATCCCCAGCTGTCTTTCTTTAGCAGCGTAGACACAGTCAATATAGTCACCTTTGCCCAGTACATTGCCCAACCTCATCAGCTCTTCCAGACCTGAGCTACACAGAGCCTACTGCAATATCTCTGCACCTGTGGCATTACAAAACTGTAACCTCAATAAATCACCACTAAATTAGTAATGTAGCCGATTGTGTTTATTTATTCATTTCAGTTTAATATGATAGAAGCATTATACAAGGCTCTAGGTGGTCTAATATTTAATTATGCATTAAATATGACTAAATTATGTCTCGTCAGCATTTAAATCAGTTCCCAAAGCAGGCAAACACCTATTCCCTCTGTGTACCTCCTACACGCATTCAGTTTTCTCCAGAGTACAAATGTATCTGGTTGCAGAGTGAACTGTGAAAAAAATCTAGGAAATGCTACAGGCAATGTTCAACTGGATGCATTCTTTTCCTTTACAAGGAGTGGGAAACAGCTTGAGTATTGCCGCCACACGCGTTACTGGCAGCAAGAGTGCCACAGAGTCTCAAGTGGAATGATTCTGAGCCATGTAAGGTTTTACAGGCCATAATTAGTAGCTTAAGTTTCAGTAGGTCATCTAATGCGTAAGATTTCCACAGATACCTCGCTGTGTAAGAACCTTCAAATCCTGAATAATTTCTATGTCTCTCATGTAGAGGCTATTGTGCAGCCCTGTTGTGAAATGACCAAAGTAGGGCTAATAAAGGATTGATTTGCCTCTGAAATTATAAGTCAGGAGATAAAAACTACACAAAATAAAAGGATTTTATGGAAATTAAATTTGTAAGGGATAGATGATATTTTAATGAGATAGCAGGTTGACTGTGGTTGAGTTCTCTGTCATTTGACTTTGTTGTCTACATAATTCCAGTTCCAAAATGAAAGCATCAGACTATGTAATAGTACATTTGCTTAAATATTAAACCAATTAGAGCCTTACATAGTGTCTAAATTTTATTTTTTAATGGTCTAATATTGTTTGTAGCTGCTGTACTCTTCAGCTATGTAACGAGAACTGTACTCTTCTCATATGTGTACGGTGCGAGGACGAGAGGCCGTAGACAAAGGGAAAAGGGAAAATTTCAGGAAGATATTAGAAGAAATTTTCTCACAACATAAGTAGTCAAATATTGAAACAACTTGCCCAGAAAAGCTGTGAATTTTCTTATACCTATTCAAAACTCAATTCAACATCCCATGAGAAAGCTGGTCTCATAAGACCTTGCTTTGGAAAAAATGAAAGATCAAGTCACCTCTAGAGGTCTATTCCAATATAAATTAATTTATAATTCCGTGATTGAATGTTTATTATTATTATTTTTATCTGATATGATTTAGCATTTATATGATATATGCATAAATTAATTACTTGTGAAAAATCATTATAAATCAGTAGGAAAATATCATGAACCAGCAAAAAGTACATAATTGTTACTTGTAAAAGTTTTCAATAATATCAAAGTACAATCAAGTCACAGCTAGCCATGAATACAGGACTGTTAAACTGACTGGATCATTTGGCAAGATGGGATCATGAATGATGTGAAAGGACATAAATCTAGAAGTAAAGAACGAGGTCTTATAGTTAAAGAAAAGTTGCACTCTGTAATTCAGTGACTCTGAAAAGGACTTGAAAAGGATTCTGAAAAGCTACATATGAGGTAAATAATAAGGTAATAATAAAATGTCAGGAAAATGATTCTTGGATATATAAGCAGTAAAATACGAAATGTCAGCAGACCAGCAAAGATGTAACTATTAATGAGATATCAATGGAATATGGAACATGCTTTTCAATTAGGACTTCAGCAAGTTGTAAAGAACTCCAAAAAGAATGATAAGAATGGAAAAATTGAAATTTCTGATCTGGGGAATATATTTTTATGGAAAATTTTAAAAAGAAAGCTTTTAAATAATTATCCTCAAAAAATCATTTTAATCTCTTTAGCATCTAAAAGTGATTCTGCTTTAATGCTATGGTGTATCATATTGCAATTCTATGATTTTATATACTAAAAAGCTATAGAAATTTTTGAACACATACACTTTTCTGCAAAGGAATAAAGGCTGATTGTATACATGAAAATCTACCAAATTGTAGCAAAGACTTTTCTTTCATTATGTGACTCCACTGACGACTTCTTAATCTTGTCTTGTATCAGTGTTTTGTGTTTTGCCAAAGTTCTTTACATTCTAAAATATGCAATTAAGTAAAACAAAACAAAGTAAACGTTTCTGTAAGGGACGACAATAATTTTGGTGTAACAATAATTTCTTCTCAGTTTATAGAGACCACTGAAATGGTTGTTTCTTATGTAGATGCTCTACTGCAGGATCTTTGAGTGAAGCATCTTATAATGGGGGCAGCACCCATGAGAACAGCAATCAGGAGCAGCATGTTTCTATAAACATCTTCACCACTTAGCTTGCATTTGATTTTAGCTTCACAGTAGGATGGCAGAGCTCCAATGGTTTCATTAGTCAGGACTTTGAGACCTGAGCCCATGTTTATTTTATTATCTCTGTTTTCTCCACCCTCAGTCAGGGTGTCATAAGCACTTCATAAGCACTCCTGGCTTGTGGCAATCCATGAGATGCACATGACTGTCTCTGTTAACATCCATAAATCCAATGTCTGCCTCAACCTGAATTCATTGAACTCACAGTTGCAGCTAACCCTTGAGCTTTGTACCAATCTTACTGATGTTTAAATAACATCATGTATCTTTACTTTTTTTCCCAAACGCTATAAAAAGTTTTCGTTTCAGTCATCATGAAAGGTAAGGTGAAAGTAGCATTTCTAGAGAATCTAAAAGTATTAGAGACTAGTCCATCCCCTAAGAGATTCCAACATAGTTTTTTCTTAATTTTCAACAAATTGTTGGAAATTCTCAATATCGCATAAATATGTTTTAATCTTTTGTAAGTAAAAAACAAAAGCATAATTACTCAAATAATTGTTGAGAAATTCTGAAATATCCTTTTAAAGCAAAACAGGCTAGGGACAGGGCATTTTGTTTGGTCTATTTCCAACCAGAACAAATCTCCCAATTTATTTAATTACTTGACATTGAAGTTGCAAATTTCTGCTAATCTTTAACAATCTTCCAAGCAATTTATTGAGTTATTCTAGTAATGGAAAGTTATTATAATAATGGATATACAGTGTAAAATATTGAGCTATTTCTTCATTGTCCAAGCCATGGATCCTTTAATTCCGCCATGAATATCTCTGAAACCAGTCAATTCTGTTAATATTTTCATATCTACAGTGTTAGCAATCATGATAGCTGTTAGCCAGATGCTGAGAAGTACTATCTAATCTAGGTGGAATATTTGCTTCTGCCAAAGTCATATAAATGATATATTTGTTAATTAAATGAAGTTGAACAAGTCCCTCTTCATGCATTTCCCATTAACAAAAATGTTCAGAATAACGTCTTTGACATCAAAGCTCGGAAGAGCAATAAAAATCTGTTCCAGTGTCCAGGGACATTTTATTTTGTTAGGTTTCAGGCTGTGGACAATGTTATTTCCAAAATCTTGAGGAACTTGTGTTCTCAGAAAGAATAAGTTTGGGAGAAATCTACTTCTTTATGTTGAGTGGGAAAAATGCAGCACACGGAATAAATGGTCCAAAAGACATACAAGGCAGGAATCTCATGTTCTCTAATACATCTGCCAGAACCTCCATAAGTGTTTCAACAAATCAAACCCAGTTCTGTACATGAAGAGAAAGCCACTGATCAGCATTTTGAACAAACTGGAAGGATATATATGTCTCTAGAGAGGATAACTAAAAGCAGATTATGGGGACAAAGTCTTGGCTCTTGAAACCTGCTCTTTGGAAAGAGAATTTGGCTGAAATGTATTAGAGGCAAATCCATTTATTAAATTGCACATATAATTTTACTATTTATCTTCAGCTTTTAGACCTGATGATTGTTGCTGATTCTGGTCCTTGCTTGGGCTCTAATACATCAGTGTTATGCCTGTATTGCCCATAACAGAAGGAGAGGCCTTCTATCATTGAAAGAGTTGCTTATCCTTCTCAGAAGGTAAAGCCCACAAAATGTATCCTCTTCTGCATTGTCTCCAACTTTAGCCATCCAAAACCAAATAGCATTTAGAGCTTATTTTAAGAGTCTTATCTGAAAGATATGTTCAAATAGTAATCCCAAACTCATAGCATTAACTGTGACCAGCTTGTATAAAAGGCTACATGGCACAACAAGGTTGTAACACATAGGGAAAGTGGGAAGTCTGTGTTGTATGGTGCTATGCTTGCACACAACAGTACAAAAGGATTGTGCTTCTGGGATGCATCTTCAAATGTCCTTCCATAACTGTATCATTTTTCCAATACAGATATTCAAACATAGAATTTTCTTTCAACAAATATTCTCTAAAATACTTTCAGACCTCTCTGTTCTACAAGTAATCAACATTTCTGAAGAGTCTCTGGCACTGTGAAAACAGTTGAAATAAGTTGCTACGATAATATATTATAATGCATAATGCATTATTAACCTCCTTATGCAGGGAATATGGACTACAGACTGGAATTGGAAGAAATCATATGGAATTGATCTCCTGTGGAAGTAAGATGTTCGATTTAAACAAGTTATCTTGTTTCTAGTTCACTGAAATTCCTATTTTACCTGACTCTGTCTATAATGTAGTTACCTCAGCTATGTCGAACACCATAACCTTCTAGTATAGTTATACGGAAAGAATTATTCATTCACCTTACTTACATCTCTACTTCAGTGTATGATGAATCGAACAGAAGAAATGCCAATTTATCTCCATTGACTATATGGGAAGCCCAGATGAGACGTAGGCATGTATACACAATAGCAGGATTTCCATTAAGAAAGATGAATCCAATTTATAATCTCCCTCCAAATTCAGTGAAGGAAATTACATTTAACCAGAAGGTGATTAATGTAGATATACATCTTTCCATAGTACAGTGCATTCTCTTAACTGCCTGTCTTTCTCCATTGCCTGTAACAAGCATGTAGAACTATAGATAAAATCATATGATTAAAGTTAGATGAGCTGAAAACCAGTTATGCAGTTATTTTCTAGTTCTGCTGTAACAGAATGTGATGAAGTCTAATATATTGTCCATGTGCTTCCATATCAGTTTGAAATCTTTGTCTTAAAGTACCTGTAGAAAGACAGTAAAGAAAATGTAATTTTTTTTCTAGATACTGACTAAGTGGGTGTATCTACATTGGCAACTGATGCAGTGTAAACTGGGAAGGGCTAGAGTTGGACTTGTTTTTATGTATATGGCATAACTTCAAATACAAACTTAAGGTAAATTTACACAGAAGAAGAATCCTCCCAGTACAATGAATTATGACTTAGAGACACCTCTAAGTCGTGACAGATTTTCAAGTTTGGATACTGTATATTTGCCATCTTTTTCCTTTTTTTTATGAGGTTTAAGAGTGGCTACCATTGTAAAATCTACAAATCAGGAGAATAAGAGCAGCTTCTTTCTCTCCTCTCACAACCAGCAAGACCATAGAGGCCGATTTAAATTCTTGTTGACAGCTGTGAAATCTTACTGAATGCTCAGAGGTGTAACTATGGAAATAATTTGGCTTGTAGGATCTTATTTTTTATTTTTAAACTTTTTTTACACCTCCCTCTGAAATTGCCATCTCCTGGCTTCTGTTAGGCAGATGATATGCAACTTTTCTAACCTATCATTTCGTATCACTGATAATGATGATTGATAAGAACACAGCACAGCTTGCCTATTAGAACCAAATTGAATTTGCAAGGATGCTGGTGAGGTTATATAGTTACGCATCCATATGTGTTCACAGACATACATATATGTCTAAAATTAACATATCTAACACAACTCAATTAACATAAGGTTTCTGTGCAATTTAAATTAAACCTCAGGATGAGATACATTGTATGTAAAAAGAACACTTTGTTACTCTTTTCTACATGAGGCGTGATAGACGTACTGGATACTTTTATACAAGAACTGAAAAAGGTTCATAGTACAAGCTAGAAAATCGACTTGTGATCCTTCACACCCTCCGTTAGCCTGCTCTCCCACATCCATTTTGATTGTGGAAATTAGCACTCTGCCAGATAATGCCCGGTGGATAATACATGACAGACCCCATTCTTGAAGGGCAATTGGACACAGTTACTCTCTTTTCGAAGGGCAGAGGAAGCAGCTTTATGAACACAAGTTCTGCCATTCAGCTGTCTCACAGCTACAGAGTGGATCCTGCCCTGTATTATTTGGTAGTATGGGTGTACCCAGATGGATCCAGGCTGTGACACTTGGCAGCAGCGACCAAAGGTAGGAGGAGCGAATTTTGAAGAAGAAGTAGTCTTGTCTACAAAGGTCTCTTCTAACACAAGGCAGCAACCTCATTGTTCTATTAGAATAGACTCACTAACCCCATTTTGCTCCTTTATCTGCAGCTAACAGTGCCAAGAGGGCTGAAGAGGCTCTAACTCAGGGGTTGTTTTCACCTGGGATCACTTACAGTTGAAACTTCTAGTCATATGTTTTCTTTTTTTGTGGAGGTAGAACTTTTTCTTGTCTCAAAGACTTCAGCCATGGTACCTTGCAGAAAATGAAAATACAAGTCACCAAGATCAGGATGTTTTTACAACAATATCTGCTTATACAGTACTTCCGGTTTGTATTTGTGTTCCTTGGATGATTCTGTTGTCCTTGATCCATACTAAGATTGGAGTTATGTAGGAGTGCAGTGAAACAGAATTAATAACAAAATAGTGATGAAGGGGTATTATGAGACACTGAGTTTAATGAACTTTTACTCTTAAAGAAATGCATAAAGCTTAAATATTTACTCTTACTTGGAAAAAAAAAAAAAGAAAAAGTAAGGATTTAAGAGAGTGAAGGTTAAAAAGTAACATTTCTAAACTGTTAAGGTAACCACAGGATTTTGTCACCTCAACCTTATTTTCTGCAACACCATAAACTTTGTTGCTAAGCAATTAACAGAGCCAAAGAAAGAAAGAGAAAAAGAGAATCCTATTTCTAAATTCACTTTAAGTAGCACTTATACGGGTATTAGATGGCAGCAGATCCAGTTAAAACTGTTATTCTAACACAATGCAACTCACTCACACTAAAGGAAGCACCATGGAAATGTTATATAAAGAATTTAGGTCCAAATGGCTTTATCTTGCAAAGCACATATCCCTTTGTTTAGGACAGGCTAATATACACATTGTTCTGAAGGAGAAAATTACTCCAGGGTGATATGGGATTTAGACTTTACTCCTAGTTAGGCCTGAGGACTCCTGAGTACTAATTTTCCTGATCAGGTCAATAAAGCACCTTCTTTCAGCATTCCATTTGGATCCACCTCGCTGCTTTGTTTAAAATTCAGAGATGAACACACGGATGAAATTCAGCCACTCCTTTCTCATTACGATACTTTCTGAGCAGTCTCTTCTAACAAGCTGGTTTAATTTGTAAGCAGAGACAAAACAGAAGCAAACAGCTAGTCTTCATGGCTGTCTGCATTCAGAGATCTAACAAAAAGTTTTCCTGATAGCCAAACTGTTATTTAATATTTCAAAGGAATAAGATTTACTCTGTGGTATACAAAAGATACTTTGATTTCAACCTTGTTCAAGCCCTGCATTGAAAGGCACCCATCTATCCTATTGTAAAATCGAATAAGTATTATTACTGTACTGAAATTATGGGATCTTTAATTTCATTTGGGACTATTAGATTGCAGGTATCTGACTACTTAATGACTTTATATTTACTGAAAAAAATAGCTGCTGCTGAAATGACAGAGATGTAATGGCATGAATTCATTGTGAGTAACAGAGCTGTGGAAGAGCTTACCCTATAATGTGTGGCTCAGATTTGACTTTTTTTTGACATTCCACAATAACATTTATAAAATATCACTGAAATAAAGATCATCAGTTAATCACAAGTGATGTAATGATATGGCTGGAGGGGAAGGGGTATTACTCTTCTCTTTATGTTTTGCTTCAAAATTGTGCAGGAAATGAGTAACAAAAAGGATACCACTTAAATTGCACTGCTCTGTCTCATTTAAAAGGAATGGAGAGACATCAGCCAATTCTACAACATAATAGTAAAAAAGAAGAGGAAGATTGGAATTCAATTTTTCTTCAGCGTACCTTCCTCCTACACACTGTCCTCCACACCATTAAGTAGTTCAAACTAGTAGCATTATAAGAATCAGTTATATCAATTCATATTATATATGAAATATTTTTAAATTTTCTCTTTTTCAGGACCAGGTGCCCTCCAAATCGTTGGCTATGCCAATCCACACATATTCCAAAAATATCTTTATGTCCAACAAAACCTGTACAAAACAAATATGGAGAACCAGAGCAGCATATTTCACTGATCACTCTCCTGTTCTCTTATGAGGTATGTTCATTTATGCTTGTATAGTTCTTCTTCTTGAAGGACAAAGTACATTAAAAATTCAAGTGCCATAATGCTCCTCATGTTCTAGACAAACATCCTTAAACACCATGAGTGATGGGAAACAGATATTTCAAAAGATGCTAAGGGATGCTATAGAAGGTAACCAGGGTGAGTAACCAGGGAGAGAATTCAGATCTTCTCATATTACATTTTGTTTGAAAGACCACCTATTTATGCCCATCTTTAATGCCCTACTCAACCATTTTACACTTCCCTTTGGAAAAAACTGAAAAAACCCAAGTAAAATGTAAGGAATGAACTTTACAGCCTTGTTGCCTAATCTGTAAACCATACTTCAGCAACTGGGCATGAATACCAACAATTAAATAAGCCTTACCTAGAAGCAATTAGTCTTAACTCCCATTAGTCCAAATAGAAGTCTTACATAGAGAAATATGTATGCTCTGAAAGTTTGAAAAATTTGAAAATTCCGATTATCTACTCCAGAAACTTTTAGAAACAGGAATGTACTGATCTACTAAGTATGATTCAAGGAAAGCTGTCTAGCTACTGATTATACAGCATTAGTCCAGGAAAGAAACCTATCTAGTATTTGCAGCTGTAAATACAGCCGGTTGTACAGACAATGCTTTTAATCCACGTATGTGTGGAAAGAAGGAAATACTTATATTTTTTTATGAGAAAAAGAGCGAAGGAGCAAAGATAAGCCATGAGAACCGAAAAAGGGAATACAGGATACATGGTAGGTGTAACCAATATTAATACACAAAGTTCAGGTTTTATGCCTAGTGCTGAGAAAATAAACTAAACCTCAGTAAAGAATGGGACAGCTGTTCAGGGAACATACAGTAGTGCTTTTTTCAGTATGAAATCAACAGATTTGACCCTGTCAGAAATTATTTAAGATACCAATCTGGAAACTGCAGGATGAAGAAACATTTTTCCTTTCCAATCCAAAAGGAAAATTTTTTGAAGTGAGTCACTGCAACCTGCTTCATCTGTAGGCAAACGTTGATTTTTCTAATAGGAAACACTTCAGAGGGAAAAAGAAGTGGCTTGTAGACTATGTGATATATGAGTAATATCCTGCAGAAGCAATCTAAAGTTCTAAATATGTTTTCTTTGTGTCATGTGGTGTGTTTTGATTTACAAATTCTTTTTGTCCACTTTAGTAACATATCCAATGTAAGTAATTACAGTAGGTTCTTTTATACTACTGGTGCAGAGACATTTGATTAGCTCCTGTTATTCTGTCTCTATGCTTTGAGCTCACTGTTTTTCAACTTTTTAGACGTAACTTCTTGAAAAGATACCTTAAACATATGTTTCGTTGTGTCAGAGAAAGATTGGCAGTACTTATTTGAAAAAAAATTTTGAAAACATTATCAAGCATCACTTTTATTGATAGTGTGGGAAATGTTTGTAGATGTGAATTCTGGCCCTGCCTGCTGCCTATTGATAAGCCAGATACCATATATATCTTGTCACAGTGCCAGTGTTTGCCACAAGCAAACCAAAGCTCATCCTCTGGCTCTCAGGATTGTAATGTGAAGTGCAGAGCAGAGATAATAGTGGAAGGCATTGTACAAAGTGTTAAGGTCATGGAGTTTGAATAAATATTAGCTCAGCCCCACTGGAATTTCATTTAATGTTTTTCTCATCTCTTTCTTTTGAGATTTCAGATGTTCACACACATGTGAATTATGAAATGTCAGCTGAAAATAGAGCTTAAATTCTTACACATTAGAGATACAGAATAACAAAGAACTAGAAATGTAAGTGAAGGATTAAAAGATACAAATTTCCAAGTTTTATCAATTTATTGAGAGGCATCATATGTAATATTATAGCTTTGCTGATACCAAGAGATACCTTGAACAACTTTGTCTTCCTTTCCCAAGTCCCCTGGAGAATAGCCTTTTTAGCAGAAGGTCAGAAAGAAAAGTGTGGCCTTTAGCTTCCTACTGTTTTTAAATAAAGTGGAAACGGCATCTGTCCTAAATCTGAAGTATGCTGCAAAAGATATTCTTAACAAAGTAAAGGGACCAGTCTGGTTTCTTTTTCCTTTAAGCTAAGAGAGGAATCTGGTGATTAAACAAAGTGTTGCAAGCTGGCAAGCTTCTAGAAATAAGAAACGAAAACTCAGAAATAAATGAGGATATGAGCATGACTTTGAAGTTGTATTTTGTTCACTGAAATTTGAGTTAAGGATCTTTTTCCTGCACTCTGCCCTACATTCCTTATCATAGAAAAGTCTGTAATGAGGTGGAAAAAGATAAGAGATAGTATTGTGTTTGGGCCCTTTAAGGTCAGGTCTGTGGCTGGACACATTCTCTCTCCCCACTAGTCTGTTCCCAGCCTAGGTGATCATCCTACTTTTAATTATCTGACCCATGATAGGAAAAAGTTTGGAAGATATGGATACAGACAGCTATGGAGAATTGTAGAAACACCATTCTTTGTTTTACAGCCCCACTGATGAGAAGTAGCAGACATGATTCCAGGACATTGTGATTTTATCATGGACTCCCAAAAGCAGAGACAGGGAAACATATAACATCATGAAACAAATGAATATTTATGGACAATGAAAGCTAGCCCAGTAAAAAGTTCAGTGAATAAATCAGAGCACTATGACATACTAGTTTCAGGGATGTGAGTTACTGTAAGAAACTGAGATATATAGCAAAAAGAATCAAGTAACAGCTATAATTCCTTAAAAAAAAAAATAGTAGTAAACTCTCAACAATATTACCTGCCCTGAAAAAAACAAAAATATTTTTTAAAGAAAGAGAAAATGACTTTGTTTTTTCTCAGCTGGCTAAGGAAATACTCAAAAAAATAGAAAAAAGGTTCAACTGGGAAGAAAGTCAATGACCACATAATCTCATTTAGTCCTGCATCACTGCTCATTTAGAGAGTCCATTGAGAGACATAAGGAAGATGTACAGGAAAGAGTAGTTTCAGTCTGACATTCTCTTTAAAAAAGGGCCCTGCTTAGGGATAGAAAGTGCTGTGGCCTTGGCCCTCCACCGAAATAAAATCCATCCTCTTTCTATGAAAAATACAAATCTGAAGTAATAACCTGTACATTGTAAGTAACTCTCTAGAGGACAAAATTTTGCCTAGTGTACTGCAGCATGGGGCAGATAGTGAGTGGTTCCAGAAGACATTCTAGTAGTTTGCCTTTTTTTTTTTTTCCAGAAGGAGACAGGGAGAGCCTCTGCATTAGATGGGAGCCATTGTAGATGCATATGGAACTGAAGAAAGGATGGGAGTGGGGAAGGAGTGGCGAAGGAGGAAAACTTCCTCCTGAGCAGAAGACATTGAATTTTCTGTTTCTGATGTACCTTTAAGTTTCCAGTGCTAACATAGACAATCCCTCCTTCTCTGGCTGCTTGAAGCTGATCTTTTCCTCCTGAGTCTCCAGGTTATTCAGACCTTTACATCATATATATCCAGCTGGCCATAGCAGAAGTAGAGGAGAGTATTTATCACAGCTCACAAAGGATGGGCTTCATAGCCTTCTTTTCTGGACTGCTTCATATCTCTTGGTAACTCTTCTCTCTACTACCCCACATAACTCTTGCCTACACATAACCCAGAAACATTGCTAGTCTTTACTTGCTCTGAATGGAGACAGCTTTTATATTTCCAACTGCCAACCTTACCTCCATTTGACTGTGGAGGCTGAGAGCAGATACATGGCATGGACACCAGTGCTAGGACCTGAAATGCTCTTGCTCAGTGTGTGAAGGAACTCTTATGCCCTACCATGAATATATCACCTAAGGCAGACCACAGACTATAACGTTACAGTTATATAGTGCAACTCCTATGTGAGAAGTTCTAGTGCGATTAATAAAAGGTAACTTGGAAGCAACTAACAAAATCTGAATATTGTGAGAAGAACTAATGAACATAACATTGAGAAGAAAAGATAACACTTTTAAAATCTCTGGGTTTGTTTAGTAAAAGTTTTGTAAGTAAAAGTTTTGTATGTATTTGTGTTTTATTTCTGAAATCTGGCAAAATAAAGTACTATTTCACAGACCTCTTTGTCTCTCACACTAAGAGGACAAGAACCCAAACAAACATCTGCTGTGATGAGGGAGACATTTCTCTCTTAACTGCAACTTTCTCTGCTGTTTTGATCTTCCAAGTGTATGCAAATTGAGGTAAGAGGCCTGCTCCAGAGTCTAAAAGGGAAGAATATTTAAAGGTGAGCTTTTATATGCAATTTCACATACAACACTATTTCTAGCAGGCAGTATGGTTAACGTGTAACGTAATGGCCAGAACCTGGCAGTCACTCTGTGCCAATAGCCTTCTGTTTTGGAAATATGTGGAATTTCAGTTTTACACTGAAGATCATGGGTTATTTAGCTGGGGGGGGTGGGGGGGTAGAGGAGTGTTGCGTGGAGATGGGGAATAGATTAAACTGGTAATAAGAAACTATTCACTTTATTTGCAAATCCATAACTATATGATCTCTTCTCCCTTCCGACCATATTTCAGATGGCAAGATGGAATAATGATATACCCTTTGGAACCTTTCTTCACTCAAGTACATGTAATCATTACTGTCAGCCCATCAAGCTCCAGGTGAAAATAGATTCCGTATAAACCCTTTTAAGTCACAGTTGATTAGATCCTTTTCTGTATGAGTTTGACGTGATTTATTATTTCTTATCATTGCTTCTGTGGTGGACTTTCCCAGAATAACTTCTGTACCATAACTGACAAACAAAATTTGTCTGTAGTGCAGTGAATGCAACACTGAAAGTATCCTGCCAAATATGGTAAATGGGCAGTATACACACTTAATTGAGCAGAAGCTTTATTTTGTGTAATGTCAAGCTAAAACATGTAACGTTTACCAGGCAGGAAAAGATAGGAAGAAACCTGTATCCAGAGTGGAGGTGGCAGAAAATCTATGTGAAGATAAAGGAATGTGACAGCAGAAAGGAGCATAACCACTGATAAATAAGGAGAAATTCTTATAAATTTCTCCAGCTGTATAGTGGAGACTGCAAATGAAAAAAAAAAATATATTATGAGAAATGAAACTAATAATAAAGTCATGGCTGAAACTTGTAAATGTTTATTTAAGTATGTCAATAACAACAAACATTATAAGATTTATGTGCCTTTCCTGGCAGGAGTGATTTTCAGAAAATGAGTACTATGACAGATTTTACCTACTTCAGTTGTTTCCTTTCTGTCTTTTCCTCTCCTCCCAACATATATAAATACAGAGAGGTAAAAGCCCTCCTACAACGCATGACTGAGGGACTGTTTTTGAGCAGGCAACGTCTTTATATTTTCTCTTTTAAATGGTAAAATGACAGAAACGAGTGTAATTTTTATTCCATTTGTGTCCTTCAGAGGCTAGTTCTGAATTTTAAAAGTCTGAATTTTTTCTATCAACACAAAAGTCAAAGGCAGGTTCTTATGGCATGTGATCAAGCACTGCTTCTCCTCATTGGCACAAAGGGAGAAGTTGTTTATTAGAAATTTTAGAAGTTCTCCTTGTTTATATTAATTTGTGAAATTCTGTTTAACATCCATAAAACAACTTCCAGTTGGTGTGGGAAATTATACAATGAAAATGAAGATTCAGTGCTCTTCCCTGAGACACTTGCAGGAACCAGGAGATGAAGTTCAAGATCTGAGTTACTCCAAAAGCTCCGACAAGTTATGCACATTTCTTACCCTTGGAACTGCTTCAAGTTCACCGGTACTTCTACATGACAGTGTAAGAAACAGGGCTGTGCCTCATTACTCTGCACTGGTAAATCTCTGCATTTGATAGGCTCCTTCAAAAATTCAGCATTCACAACACCACCCTTGTATGTGCTGGCCTTTTCACACAACCAAGAGCTTACAAAAAGGATGGTCATCTGGACCAAGGGGGAGTTCTGTACTATCCTGATTCTCTGGAAGGCAGGCATGAATATATACAGAAGATTTGAAAAGTATCGTGTCCAGGAAGACCCAGCAGAGTTGCGAATGTGTCTGAAATCAATGCCCTATGCTTATTACTGTTAGGCACTCTTGCCTTGGAAAACTCAAATTTCAGAAACCCCTTTGAAGAGAGTTCACAGCTGAGCCTGTAATAGTGCATGACATGTTACCTTATGGATGTTGAATAACTCATCACCAACCAGAGATTAATCAGTCTTTCAACCACAAGGATCTGACTGATGAGCCTGGAGAAACAGCAAAGAGGCTTTATTTCAGTCTGTCAATAAGCCATTCCACTATTCGTAAACCAGATGTTTCTGAGCCAGTTTATGGGACAAGAAAGAAAAAGAAAGATTGGGTGCAAAGAACAGAGTGTCAGGGAGCAGTGAGGACTAGCTGTTCTTGAAGGGCCAGGGAGCTAGGAGTCAAACACAATATCATGTCCATCAGAGTAGGAGCTGGAGAGTGGCATTTGGGGTCAGCCTGGAGCCTGGGCCATCGGCTAAGTACATAGTGCAGGTCTAAGGGCAAGCAATGAAGTCAAGCCAGGTCAGGATTAGGATCAGGTGACAGTAACTAAGAACCAGACACAGTTCAACAGTAATCAGGTAAATCCATAGTGACAAGGCAGGTCTGAGATGAAGCTGGAAAGTCAATCTATGGATCAGAATCAGGGTCTGCACCAGCAAGTGCATGGCAAGGAACAGGTAGGGCTGTAAAGCAACCCAAGCTTTATCTCAGACAGTGGTCAAGGGCTAGAGTCTCAGTTTTAAAGCAGCTCCTGTGGAAAGGAGGATCAGCCCACACTAAGGCTTTTAGCTTTCTATACACTACAGTTTCACATCCAAAGCCACCTGTTGTGCTTTTTCCTAGTTGTCCTTGAGCTCAAGCAGCCAGATTCCAGGAGGGTGGATACACTCAGGGGGCTAAAGAAGAAACTAACTGTCTCTGGACCAGAAGCAACAAGCTACAGGACACCTTCTCATGCACGAGTCTACATATGAACATGCCATCTGTTGCTGCTCCTGTTCTTGCTGCTCCCACCACTCTCCCATGAAGACAAGATAATGTGTTCAATAGCATTTATTTTAAGCAATAGCTTTCCCATCCTCTCTGGGCTCCCTAACTGCCCCTCCAGAAGAACTTTCACTTCCTCAGCCTCTTTCCCAACACAACAACAGCATAAAGTTATCAAGAGCTAAGCTCACATTCTGTCACTTCTCTCCATGCATGAAAAGTCATCTACCAGTAAAGCACTGGCTATCAGGAGGGGAATTCACTGAGCAAGCCTAGCCTCTCAGAGAGCTTGGGCTGGTATCAAGGCATGTGGCTAGTCAGGCATGATGGAAACCTTATACTTGTATTAAGGATGTCATTACTCCAACCCAGGGTTTGGGAAAACTCTTACAAGTGTAATCTACTCAGTCCACAGCAGAATTCAGAATAGGCTGTTGTGTGCATCCAGGTATATATTTATACCTGATGAGTCATGCTAATGCAGCAGACGTATCTAGTAGTCCTTGAGGTCCAGAGGCAGACGAAAGTGATGTCTGAAAATGTGAAAAGACACACGACTCTTCCAGATCTGGTCTTCCAGGGTTGGCACCTTTTGCTGCAACAGCTTCACTGGCATTCTGGCACTTGAAAGATTAAAATATCCAGTACAGCATTTCATAATTTTATAGAAAACACGTTGACCAGAGACTATATATCAACGAGGGTAACAGACACAAATTTGAACATAGGAAGTTCCATCTAAATATGAGGAGGAACTTCTTTACTTTGATGGTAACGGAGTGCTGCAACAGGCTGCCCAGAGAGGTGGTGGAGTCTCTGTGTCTGGAGACATTCAAAACCCACCTAGACACCTTTCTGTGTGATCTTCTTTAGGTAAACCTGACTTGGCAGGGAGGTAGGACTAGATGATCTCCAGAGATCCCTTCCAACTCCTATCATTCTCTAATTCTGTGATGCTATGATTGCAGGGATTCATGTGGTTGTGATGGAGGCACCTCCTGCATAGTGCTTTTGCTAGAAAGGCTCGTTTAGATTTTCAACATGGCATAAGCGCCATTAGTGAGTGTTCCAGAGTGTGGACAGCCCCGACAAATCACAGAATCATTTCAGCTGGAAAAGACCTTGAAGATCATCATATTCAAATATTAACCTAACACTACCAGGTAACCACTAAACCACATCCACCAGCACCACAACTACATGTCTTTTAAATATCTCCAGGGATGGTAATTCCACAGCTTCACTGTGCAGTCCATTCCAGGATTTGACAACTGTTTTGGAGAAGAAACTTTTCTTAATATCCAACCTAAACCTCCCCTGCTGCAACTTGAGGCTATTTTTTCCTGTCCTACCACTAGTTACTTGGGAGAACAGAACAACTTTCACTTCGTTACAACCTCCTCTCGTGTGGTTGTAGAGAGAGATAAGGTCTCCCTCCAGCCTTCTTTTCTCCAGGCTAAACAACCCCAGGTTCCTCAGCTGCTCCTCGTAAGACTTGCTCTCTGGACTCCTCAACAGCTTCGTTGCTCTTCTTTGGACATGCTCTAGCACCTCAACATTCTTCCTTTAGTGAGGGGCCTAAAACTGAACACAGTATTCAAGGTGGCACCTTTTGCTGCAACAGTTTCACTGGCATTCTGACACTTGAAAGATTAAGATATCCAGCACATATCCATGATCTTCCCAGGCACAGAGGTGAGGCTGACAGATCAGCAGTTCCTAGGGTCCTCCTTTCTACCCTTTTAAAAAATCAGTTTAATGTTTCCCTTTTCCTGGCCACCAAGGACTTCACCTGATTGCCACGATTTTTCAAATATGGAGAATGACTTGGCAACTGCATCAGCCAGTTCCCTCAGGACTCTGTGATGTATCTCGTCAGGTCCCATGGACTTATACATGTTTATATTCCTCAGGCAGTCACAAATATGATCTTCTCTTACAGTGGGAGGGACTTTGCCTCCCTGGTTCCTGTCATGTGGTCTATCAGCTTGAGAGGTGTCAAGAGAGAAGTTGCCAATGAAGACTGAAGCAAAATAGTTGTTGAATACCTCAGCCTTTTCCTCATCTATTGTTACCAGCTTGCCAGTCATGTTCATAACGGGGGATGCACTTTCTCTGACCTTCCTTTTCCGGTTGACATACCTGTAGAAGCCCTTATTATTCTGTGTCCCTTGCCAAGTTCAGCTTCAGCCATGCCTTGGTCTTCCTGACCCCATCCCTCACAACTGGGAAGTGTCCCTGTGCTCTCCACGTGATACCTATCCCTGCTTCCACTGCCTGTGCACCTACTTCTTGCCCTTTAGTTTGACTTCCACCATGATTTCTGCCTGGATGGCCTTCCCCTTATTCTTATCCATAAACCTGCAACTCTATCATCACCACCATAGGAGGTCAAGACAATAAAACAATCCCTAATATCCAGGGCCACTCTACCATCTCTTCTTCCTGGTCTAGAACTTCTCAAGAGTTTATGGCCATCCAATGCAGCACTCCAGCTGTGCAAACTGTCCCACCACATTTCCGTGATGGCAACTATATAATAGTTTTTCTGCTGTAGAACAGCTACCAGCATCACATGCCATACGGATATTGTGCAGCTATAGTGCAGGTGTGTTCTGACCTTGAAATAGTCCTGAGCCTTTTAAATCTCTGAGTGGTTTTATGGTTCAAAGTCAGTGGAATTTTTTCAATTGACTTCAGAAGAAAGAGGGTTTCACCCTGTCAACCCAGGGCTTGAGGCTTTCCACTTGCATGTTGAGTATTTTTCACTTGGAAGTTCAGTCACAATTTCCAATGTGAAGTGCCCAGAGCTGGGGAGTAAATTCCCACCAATCACTCTCAGTAATTACCTTCTTGTCAGAGAAGTGTTTTTAAATCCTGTTTCAACACTTAGATGTTGACCATCCACCTTTAGGCTTAGTTTTAAACTTTCTAATCTTTTTTCCAGGGGGTTATAAGGGTGAAAAACTCAGAAATGTCACTGAGGAGTAACATCCCACCTTTGATAAATCAGGGCTTTTCTGAATATTTCACAACTTCTCTATGTCAATTGTAAATTGATAAGGTGATGTTAACCTATATATCTAAAAACATTGTCTATGGTGAACATTTTTTCTTAATAAAACAAGTTCATGTAGTGTACAAGTTCAGTGCTGTAAAATGTATTCAGATGGGCAGATCTTAGCTAATACAACAGTTTGTAACACGATTATAAAAAGCTATCCTTGTACAGAACCATATAGCTACATAAGTCAGGTTTTCTATTTTATGAATAGTTAGAACAGTCAGCCAGGAGTTAGAGATATGACTCTATGCTTTACAACTAATTTATCAATTTTTTTCTGCGTTAGATCAAGCTAAACCTTTATTCTCTACAGCTACAAGCACACATTATATCAGCTTTCATGTATTTAGGACTTTCCATCTGTAGCCTTTAATAAAGGGAAAAAGGGTAAGCAATGACCAATATTTGAAACTCATGTAAAGTTGCAGCACTCGTGAAGATAGAAAGAACAAAGGCTAAATACAGAGAACTGCAGAAAGGATTTACATGACTGAATGACTGAGTAATAACATGGCAGATGAATTTCAATGTAGGTAAATGCAAACTAATGCACATAAGAAAAAAAAAAGTACCATTGTCACTCAAGATAGAGATCTTTGCGTTGTGACAGACAGGTCTATGAAAATGTTAGCTCAGTGCTTAGCATCTGCCAAAAAACCCCACAGAAGTGAGTCAAATGTTGGGAATTATTAGAAAAGGGTTTGAGAACAAGAAAGAAAACAATTACATTATTGTATAAACCCATTCTTCATCCTCACGTGGAAGCCTTAGCCTGACTTTTCTCTCTCATCTTGAGCAGGGATTGACAGAATCTGAAAAGTCTCATAGAGAGGCAGCAAGGATGACCAAAGTGCTTTTGTAAGAGAAATATCTGAGCAGGCTGGGTCAGAGGAGCACCAGAAGGGGTCTACTCCACAAGGAGAGGTGAGTAGGAGCTAAAAAGGGACAGAACAGGACAGCGTCCTCTCCAACAAGGTGCAGCCTCAGGAGAGCCAAGCAGGTTTGGTGACAATAAGCAGGATCAGTCATAGTGCAATGATCATCAGGTAAGCCTGCAAATGATAAGGCAGGTTTGAGGTCAAACCAGGAATTCAGGTTTGCAAGGTAAAGTCAGGACTGTCACAGCACATGGCTGGATACAGGCACCCCTACTATGTAGCTCTTTCCAGTCCTAAAGGCAAGGGTCTGAGCTTATCTTCAGCTTCCTAGAAAAGGAAGGAGCCTCTGTGGAGCCATGTCATGGCTTTTTCTCCATTTCATCTTTTCACAACAGCCTGATCCCATGTTACAACTGCATGGTGTTGAAGTTGGCTGGCTGTACAGGCAGGCAGAACCTGGGGTGAGGGGTAAGAGGATGCAGGGCCTGATGGTGAGCACGAGGTCCAGAGAGCCAGAGATTCCTTCCTCATTCTGAAGAACAGGGAATATGATAGACAGCTACACAGTCCTAATGGTATGGAGAGAAAGGATCAATTCTTTGTGTTTTGGCGAAAAATATAGTATATGTTTTTTTCTATTTCCGTTAACTTTTGGAGAGCATTTGTCAACAAATTTTTTAGGAGAGACCATATACACAGTCTCCCTTCCCCACAGATGATGCATCGGAGTTTCCCACATTTGATGGTTAGAAGAGCCAGCACGCCCAAAGTGCAGGGGGTGAGCCTCATTCTAGGGAACGCCTTCCTGGCGATACTGTCTCGCTTGCCAAGAAATCCAGAGAGAAAATGCCAGCTCAGTGTACCTTTGGACTGAAGATCTATGGTTATTCTTATATTCCTCTCTTCTCAACTGAATCATTTGACCTGTTTTAGATCTGCCATTTAGGATGAGATAAAAACCTTGCTTCTTTACTAGAGAAGGCACTTAGGGTGACTAGTATAGGTGTACTTGTCTACTTTTCATTAAATTAATCTGTATATATTCAAATGTCCTTTTCAAGAATGGATTATGATCTCCAGATGTGGCTCTAAGAAACACCTTTCATTAGTTCATATCCTCCACAGAGGCTCCTGCACCTTCCCTCTTTGTCATAACAAAACATGTTCAAATTATTTTGGGAAGCATAGTCTCATTCATCTTCTACCCCACTGCCAATCAAAGGGTTGGACTGAGTGTAATCCAATTTCAGCATCTATAAATTTCCTAAATATTTACTGCACATTTTTATCCCTCTTATCCAAAACACCATATACAACCAGCTTCCCTGAAGCAGATATGAAGTGCATCTTTTAAGAGCACCAGTTTCTGAGTAATGGAATATTTAATCCAATGTACATAATAAATGTATTCTTAAATTATTTCCTTTGAGGTTTGTTTTTTATTCACAAGAATTATTATTTTCATTATGATTAAAGAAAATAATCACCATGACACAAAACAACTGGTAATAGTCATGCACTTCAGTGATGCAGACGATATGGACTGGAATAATTAGCCTAAGGAGACCTGATAGCACACGATAAGACAGTAAAGTCATGTTACATGATATCACTGGCCTGAGGTGAAGAAATGACAGTCTATTGCATTTCAGACCAACTGACTAGTGACGATTTAGTGCCAAAACCTTGTTCTAAACAAGACACATGATGCATACAGAACATTGTAAAGGCTCAGCAGGAACATAATCTGCTCAGATATCAGTGTCATCAACAAGTATGAATTATGACTTTCATTGTACAGGAAAGGGGAATGAGGGATTGCAGTAATAACGTATATACAATGAGCAATTCATTTTACTTCGTTAACAAAAGGAATATGAATGTTCTATTTATATAAGCCTACAAATAGCGAAAGAAATGGTGATCGTGTCGTATCTATCAGACTTGAACTGAATTGAATCATTCTGTCTGATCTGAGAGCTGTCTGCACTGCATTTTCTGTTGCTAAAGCAACAGCTAAGTTAGCTGTAAAATGAATGGACAAAATAGTCCTTAAACACTTTAAAATATTATGTTCATTTTTATCCTTACTGTATGCTATACACACAAACATATATTTGAGTGTGCTTTGCCAAAGCAAAGCAAATTCTTATGCTATGAATGTATATGTAGGGTAATCGTGACTCTGAAATATGTTTTTGCAAAATATTTCTTAAGTAGTTCAATTTGTAGAATTAGAAGTTGTTATGAAACAGCTGTGCTAACCAAAGATAATTTATACAGATGCAATCCTGAAGAGTAATCAGGGATTGAGTAATCCTATTTGGTATCTTTACAATGTTTTCCAATCTAGACAGAATATGTATGCTTTATCCTCACATAAGAATTGCAGCTGAGAAGACAGATATGTTATGATAGGTATAATTCATCCTGAGCAGGATACAGTTCCTCCTCAAAGACCATACAGTCCAACTAGATAAGACAGGTGAGATTTGGGAGGAATACTGGGAATGCTCATCTAGTAAAGTAACATATCAGTGGCAGAAACAGAAAAGAATACTAAATTAGTTGATGCTAGAAGTGTTTTTACTAGACCTAAACACTACAGACCCTTTCATAACCTGGAAGAACATCTGTCACTGTGAAGGAAAACAGCATTTAAGGTGCTGGGAATCAGCTCAGCTTATGGATGTAAATAGCTTTCCAGCCCTAAAGAAGGGCAGGAGTTAGACAAGCACTTTTTGGAAAGTGAACATGGCAGCAGAGGTAATCAAAGGTGGAAGTGAACAAGGTTGACCAAGTAGAAGGAACAAACTTCACAGAAGGGCTGAAAGCACTACTTCCGTACTCTAAAAAGACACAGTTTTTTATTGTTCTTTTTTTTATTTGCTGCTTGAATGGAATTGCCTTGATCTTCTGTTGGACTGTAAATAAAAGCTGAGACATTTTGCAAGACAGTGATGCTGGTGCTCACTGTCCTAAATAGCAGGAGGCGAGACCAATTTAATGTTAACTCTGCTATCCTTACACAGTCTTCAGCATCCCATGATTGGTGAGTGAAATTTATTTTCACTATAAATCTTCATTTACAGATGGTAAAGGCAGAAAAAAAAAAGTCTTGCTATTGAAGAGTTAATAGTGCTATGTAACAATCCATTTTATTGGTTTCTAGCACTTTCAGATGACTATTTAATTACATTGTTAAATACTTACCATTATGTTAAATCACTGTCATTAATGAGCCAATGTCAGTGTAGATACATATACAGCCAATTTTAATTCATAAATTTCATACTATTTATATGCTTATATACCATTTATAAACTGTGTAAAATAAAATACAGGCAGATATATAAAATCCGTACAGAACATAATTAGTCTAGATACGTAGACCATTTTTCTTTAAAAAAAACCCACCCGCAATAGAAATAAATAAAGATACTTACCTGCTTCTCCATGAATTCTTACCTGTGCTGCATAATAAATCTCTAGCATTTGCTGCTGTTGTTTGATTTACAAGACTATCAATGTTAGCTTTAACAGCA
Organism: Baryphthengus martii; assembly: GCA_013396935.1. Classification (NCBI taxonomy): domain Eukaryota; kingdom Metazoa; phylum Chordata; class Aves; order Coraciiformes; family Momotidae; genus Baryphthengus; species Baryphthengus martii. The sequence goes on along the minus strand of VWZK01020976.1, from coordinate 21,303 downwards.
GCCAGAATTTTATCAGTGAATAGCAGAAGGTCTTATATGTTCTTGAAATTTTTGGGGAAATAACCTATGCAGTGTTGAAACTATTTCAATTTTTCAAAGTTGAATGAAATTAGTTTGTAACAGTGTCAGCTTCTTTCCACAATCTGTAAAGACAGTTTAGACCAACTAACACAGATTAATCCCTTCTTGCCTGCCTGTCTTCTTCCTACTCTTTCATCAGGAGGTTGGGATATGGAAATGCTTCTTCTCGATGTGATACCACCAAGGGCAAAATGAAGCATTATGTGCAGACTATCGCCGGGGTAAGTTTTCAATTTTGCTATATTTGCTGCTTCGGCAATTCATAATGATGGTATCCAGCATGGGTTTATACCATTCTCTTAGAAAAGAAGTCTAGTCTTTTTGGATGTTCATTTTCATCAGTATTTTGGCAGTCTACAAAACATTTCTAGAGAAACTTAGGCAGGAAAAGGTAATTTTAAAAGTCATTTCTAACTCAACATGAAAGAAAGAGGCAAAGAAAAGTATTGCTTTACCCTCTCAGCTTTCTTCCTAAGGTCTCCTCTATAAAATAGAGACCCATGAACAGTATTTCTGTGACACAAACATATAAGACCTTGCCAAATTTGTACTTAATGTGTCCCTTGAGACAGGAATTTGAAGATTGTTTGACAAGCATGACTATTTTTTTGAATTATCAAAATGTATTATGCATGCTCTTTCTAATTCGAAACATGTTGCTCATTAAAAAACAAACAAACAAACCCAACAGAAAAAAATCACCACCAAAAATCCCCAACAATGACAAAACACTCCTGGTCTGAGAACATATGTGCCATATTTCAGCCGTAAAGGTAAAATGATTATGCTGTTAATAAAAATAAAAACTGTCTTTAGAAAGAAGGATACAAACCACTTTCAGAATAAATATAGGTTGGTACTTTATCTAACACAGGTATTGCCATAAACAGGATTTGTTTGGAGTCGTTGTGATTTGTGCTACCTTGCCTCTACAAAAAGCTAAATTATCATATTTAAAGTGAACATGTATTTAAGAACCTAAATCATCACTAACACTGGTATTATAATAGAACCTAGAGCCCAGAAAGAAATCAAGATCATACTGTATTAGGCACTGAGTAATATTTTAGGGAAATGTCAGCAGCTGGAAGGGTTTCCAACCAGAGCTGAAAGCACATACTCTTGTGCAGAAGTTAGCAGATAAGGCATGCAGCCAGAGTGTGGGTGAATCACAGGAATACAGAACAGCTGAGCTGGGAAAGCACCTCTGAAGATCATCTAGTCCAACCCCCTCTTCCAAGTAGGGTAACTGACAGCAGGTTCCCCAAGTCCATGTCCAGTCAGACTTTGAATATCTCCAAAGATATTCTCTACGTGCTTCTAGTGTCTGACCACTCTCTCTCTCAAAAAAAAAAGCTTTTTTCTCATATTCAGATGAAATTTCTTGCATGTTAACTTGTGCTCAAAGAGCAGCCTACAGATTGCTCTAGAAACTTCATTCCATTTTTCGCTTTGATGGGGGGAGGAAGTGGGATTTTGTTGGCAGATTGTTCACTAAATGGAAACAAAAATATCAAAAAGGGATGACAGTGTCACGAAATTGGATTTAAAAAACCTATGAAGCTGAAGAACGTAACAGTGAGGAACATTGTCCTTTATGACTGGCAGGCGGCTGCTACTCCTATAGGCCCTCAGACAGATCTCCTTCCCTTCTCTAGCTATATCCCAGAGCAAAGCAGGATATTGCAATGACCATGAAACCCTTGGAAAAGACAGGGAGAAATCAACTCTGCATAGTCTTGGTACTAGATAAGGAAGTAGAGCTAAATGAAATTTACTGTTTCCTTGGAGGCCATTTACCTGTATTTTTTTAGGAGTGTATTTGTGGGCAGATACACAGAAGGAGACATGTCTTTTTTGAGTTACAAGAGTATCTGCATCAGCAGCTAACAGCAGTCTGTATCAGGCTCTCCCACCGTGTCATTTCTGTAGCCATCTATCTTTTATTTCATGACCTATATTTGCTTCTATCTGTATTTGCAAAGAAAAAATGCTTGTATTCTTACAGAATGTCAATGTCTTTGAGGAAAGTAAAGTAGATGAGGAAGAAAATTCTGAACATCAGGAAACAAATTTTACTCTAAGGGTGACCAAACACTGACACAGGTTGCCTGGAGAGGTGGTGGACACTTCATCCTTGGAGGTATTCAAAAGCTATCTGGACATGGTTCTGAGCAATCTGCTCTAAGCGGCCCTACTTGAGCAGAGGGGGCAGACCAAATGACCTTAGGCAGTTGCTTTCAACCTCAATCATTCTGTGATTCTGTTTGGGTTTTTTATGAAAATAATCATTAAAAAAATAATCACAGGAGAACACCAAAGGTGTTACATTCACTCTCTTTCAGGGGTTCCTCATGTTAATTAAGAATGAGTTTCAGGGAAGTCTGGAGTTTGCAGTCAACGCTTTGATGAAAGAAGGCTTTATCCATGCCTTGAAAATGAACACTTTGTTGGAAGACTGCAGGCTTTGTTTTGCTGTGTCCAAAAGCCCATAGTTTTAATGGGACCATGCCCAAGGGATGCATCAGGCTCTATGTTGTGCCACTGACACCAGCAGTCCCCAGAACTTATTTCTTCCCCTGCATGTTCGTAAACACCTACTGACTCAGAAGAGCTGGTATATGTCTGGGATATTTTTTTTTTTCTCTACACAGAAAATTGCAACCTTCTCCTCTTAGATACTGTTATTTTAATTCACATTTTTTACTTCTTAGTGCATTTACACATCTGAGGTTTGCTTTGGAAAACCAAGGCCCACACACGATACATGTGGGAGGACATGTATGGCACTTCCTCCCCCTCCTCAGGGGAGGAAAGGAGGCAGTTAGTGATATTTGCTGCTTTTAAAGATTGTAGAGTAAAAGCATCTTTAATTCTTTAATTTCAAGGACTCCACATCCCCGTCCCTGTACAAGACTGAGTGGTTATGATTACAGAGAAGTGCTTTGCAGGGGTAACACAATGAGTAGGATCATAATGGCATCAGAAAGTAATAGAAGATACCAAAACAGTTCCAGTACCGGGGAAGCCCGAAGAAACACTTTTAATAAAAGAGTTGCATGGTTACAACCACCTAAAGATAAATTCCAGTTGGTTGGAATTGTGCCATTCATTTGCATTGCCATCACCAAGTGGCAGGAGTTGAAAGTTTCCCCTAGCAGACTGATTGCTAGGCTGAAAGCAGAAAGTCTTTTGCACTTGAAGAAGAAACTGATAAAGCCTGAAGAATGACAGAACCTCTAAGATATTATTAGTAACTTAAGTAATTTAGCACTATAAGCAGCACTAGTAATTTAAGATGGACCATGTTCTCAGTTTCTCAATGATTTCCAATATGAGAGGAACTATTTATATTGTTTCCCTATAATTATTAGTAAACATCTTATTTGCTATGTCTCTTATTAGAAGCACAATATAAACACCTCGGCCTAATTATGAGTGACTCATTCATGAATGCCCACTTCATTGTTCTAAATGAAAACATACTGTTAGAGAGGCAATAAAATTAGCATCAGAATCTATCCAAAAACAAATGAATGGTGGATGCACATAGCAGTGAACACTGAAGTCAGCTAGAGCATGGATGCATATGCAAGAATTGTTATATACTGGTTTGTACATAATATTTAATTGTTACAGTTGTATTTGACACAGGAAAAAGACTTTTTGATTTGCTTGGATTTGAACTTGCAAGGCCTGTCCTCAGCTGATTAAATCTCAGATTCATAGACGGCAGAGAAGTTGTGTTGTTCAGCATCAGATCGAGATCTCAAACGTCAGCTGTGTTTCAGCTAAGTAGCACCACAAGAAACATAACATTAAGACACAATCGCTATGCTTAGATACAAAGTCTCTATCCATCATGCAAACTCCATTTCTCACAGAAAAAAACATTTACTAGCCATCTGTTTGAGAAGAAAATTGCACTGTATATTTCAAAATAGTTTTCCTAAAATGCGTCAAATGAGTAATATACAAACCAGGCTTTTGAAGGATAAAGACTCAAATATACCATCAACACCAGCAAAATCAAATAGAATTCTTTTGAGTATTCATTTTCCTTCACCTTACTTATATCCTATACTTTTAATGAATAAATATACTGCTAACCTGTTAGTCAGCAAAAGAATCCATAACGAATTCAAACAAGATAATATTGTCCAAGACTTATGACTTTGCACATAGGTAGCAATGTTTCATTGCATATGGAAGACAGACAGAGCCGAGTATGAGAAAGTCAACAGACTTGCTGAGACAGACAGGTGCAAGTTCTGCTCTATCTATTCAGCACTCCATAGGGAGCCACTGTAGTGAAAGGAGGATGGACTGTGCTTACTGCTGTACAGAGATGTGTTGCTGTAGTCTCTCCTAACAGTGATTTCCTCCATTCTAATGGAGTCATGCCCCCACAGAGTTCATTGCTCCAATTTTCTGTGTGCTAACCAGGAATGGAAGTCCATGGTTCAAAGGCAGAAAGCTGCATCAGTTTCAAGAGTCTGTTACCAGCTAGAAGACGAGGCTCTAAGGAGATTGGGAAAAAGTTATCTGAAGTAAAGTTAGTCTTGTCAAAATCTTGTGTACAAACATCAAAAATATAGTTATTTCATATAGACAAATGTCTACATGCAATATAGATACAGCTTCTGATTATTGGTCACTTCACTTATAGGAGATTTTTTTTTTATTTCATAGCAAAACAATAATGATACTGTTGTCATTAAGAGTTGGGTTTTACTCAGTTCCTGTATCAACTCAATGATTTAATTCTTCTGACACATTATCTGGAATGCACTGACCCAACCAAAGCCTAGGGATAGGGTTTTAATTCTGATAGACAACTAGATCATGGCAGCTGATCTGCATTATACAAAAATAACTGTGTTAAGCCCATAGTTCATGCAAAACAATCACTCTTCAATGTGTGCAACCCCCAAATTGCAGTTAAGGTCAGCATGATATCCTGGTTTGAATCCTCTATGTTGAGCTCTCAAGGACAAGATGATGTCCCCACTCCTCCTTTTTCTAGCTTTTAAAGTTGATCTGATGTCATATGGTATGGAATATTCCTTTGGGCAGTTTGGGTCAGCTGTTCCAGTTGTGTCCCTTACCCAGATCTTGCCCACCTCATCCCACTGTGAGGGAGTGTTGAAAAACCACCCTTGGTGCTGTGTGAGCCATTCTCAGTAGTAACCACAACACGAGTATGGTATCAGCACCTTTCCAGCTCTCGATACAAAGCACAGCACTGTGAGGACTGCTATGGGGAAAATTAACTTCATCTCAGACAGACTCAATGCACAGTCATAATATAATGCTGCTTATAATTTAAAATATTAACATTATGGTAAAATATTTTAGATATGTACTCCAAAATATATACTCAAAAAGACATTACTAATTTAATGTGTTAAATACTTCTATGTATCCTGGTAGATCTTATCGCATTTTCACAAATATTTTAAAATCTAGTGTGGGTTCTGTTTTGCAATGCACTAGCTTGCCTCTCCCAGGAACAGAGGATTTGTTACAGACTACTGATCTGAAACTTAATTCACAGAAGGTAGGATAGCATGCTAACCGAATCCTACATGTCGTTAACTATGTGTTTTCACTTTTAGTTGCATCTTCGCTTTTTTGTCTTGGATTCTGAAAAAAACAAAACAAAAAAACAAAAAACAAAACTAACAAACAAACAACAAAAAAACAGCCAAAAACTTGCAACAATATTCCTTTCAAGTGGCACATCTTCAGTACTTCCAAGGCATAATACCAACAATGTAATGCAGAGAGGTCATATTGTTTTCTATATGCCAGTACAATTAAGACCTTAAGGCGTGTCTTGGCTTTTTCCACTGTTGACTACACAATGACTTCCAGTTTTGATTTGCCAATTGCTAATCTTAGTTGACTAAAACCACAGCCAAGTTCTCCTGAGAAACAGTTAGATTGCATTACTCAGTACATTACTCGTAGGTTATATAGCGTTCACTCACTGCACTGAGCTGCAGTTAACCATTAAAGTGATTTTAATTTTTTTAAAGGATTTAAATGATACCAGTTGGCAGTCATGTAACTTCATCACCTGTGACACAGCTGCCTGCACCTTTATGACATCTTGCTACTTTATATTTTTAATGTGTCCAGAGTTAGTGGATAGAAATGCAGTAATGTCATAATGCCATCTACAGGCTCTAAACAGTCCCAGTTTCTCTTGATGACTCCGTCTTCCATTTTCCACTGAACAACTGAAAGAAAGGGTCAGTAGAAAAAACAAGCCACAACAAACCCTTTCAACTGAGAGTCAAATAATAAGTCATTCAAGCAAAGCTCTGCACTGTAAGTCTCCAAAATGAGTCTTTTTGACAGCTTTCTAGTAAATCTCTGCCAGGAACAATGTGAAGATAGCTTTTCATGTAGTATTTATCAGCTCAAGCCATGATCTCAAGTTAAGAAGTAAGAGTGTAAAAACAAGACTTCAATGAGCAGTCTGGAATATTGCATTAAAGTTGCATTGTATTCAGTTCTAAAAAAACACTGGTTAGCTGTTGGTCTACAGAGATTGGTACTCCTACAATACAAATGTGTCCAACCTTCCTAGCAGCTAGCCATCAAAGCTTCAAATGGCCAAGAGCCACAGGATAGATGTCACATGTTCTAGAGAGCTGTGGGAAGAAGGGAGCTCAAACTGTGATTCACGAAAGATGACAACAGCTCCCAAGGGGTTCCACAGCTCCACTGACCGGTGGGTTGTCAGTGTCAGCATATCCTACTGATTTGGTTACCAAAAGCCAGAGATTTAGATTATCCAGAAGTTCCTATGCCAACTCAACTCCCCTGTTAGTCAGATGACACAATTTGACATACGACTTGAACTTCTGATGGTCCACACACAGTGTAAGACACACTTTTGCCATCCTGTCGGCTTACCAATGAGCATGTCTTTGAGCAACAACAGAACTTTTTAAACCTGGCTGATGTGCTTGCCACTCTTCTGTCAGGTTAAATAGGAAACAAATTTAAAAATCACCAAAACTCTCTCCCTCTTTCCCTTTCCCCTTTACCTTTACCCCTACCAAGANCCCTTTCCCTTTCCCCCCACCCAAAAAAAAAAAAAAAAAAAAAAAAAGAAGCATCCAAAAAACAGAAACCACAGCCCCTGATCAGCTAATCAAGAACACAAGGGGTAAATGTCTGCTCTTGTTTCAGAGGCAGAGTCAGAAATACGGAAGAAACTTCTGGCAATGTCTACATTTCAACTACTTGCGTTTTCTTTCTTCGGTAATCTGTGAACAGTGAATCCAACAGGAGGAAAATCAAGACCGAAAAAAGCAAACAAACAGCTCATTCACATATTGAGTCTAATATACACCTCACTGCCATGCTTCTCTTTTAGCAATAGTAAAAAATCTGTACACATTCTCCTTGCAAGTAGACATTTATTTCCCACTGACTTCCATTTGTCTGCTCAAAATTGCCTCAATATTCCTCAGAAAGGCCAAGACTCACTGAAAATAATTTCAGTATATTCATACATGGGAGCTTTTGAAACAACTTTTTAAAAGGTTTCCTTCCTAGGTGAGTTCCAATGCAGAAAGTGAAACGTCTTTTTTATTGTTTATACAGAACCATCACTGAAGAAAGATCTCCATACAAATAGTAATGTTTCTAAGAAAGTACTCTAAGATTTGGATCAGTCATTATCTAAACACAGATTTGTTGGCTCTCTTCTAATTAAATCCTACAGACTACAGGAAGAAAGAAGAGCTACATCCATATAAAAAGGATTTTTTTCAAGCTTTTACAAGGCATAACATGTTTTCAGTTAATAACATTTTTAATTTTAGGGCTTTCTGTGCTTCTTGAATAAAAACACTTTTCTTTAAAATGTGTATTTAAAATACTTTCATAGAAAAATAGAGAAACATCTCAGAAGAGGCAGAGTAACATCTTGACAATAGACATGACAGCAGATTGCATTTTTGCATGTATTCTTACTGTAATCACTTTCAGGCAGTGAAAAAATATATATTATCTGAAGCTCTTGTACGTCTCATTTGTTGTATGCAGCTATTATTTTACTTGGCTTTGATGTTTCACACAACTTTTTGAAGCAAAGAATCTTCTCTGACAACATGACATTTCCCATATGCTCTCTTAGCTGTGTGAATGAGAAAACCTTGGCTAACCCTAATTAGCATTGGCACTGTTGTTTGTAATCCCTGCACCATTTTTTTATACAACATTGTTTTATTAAGTTATTAGAGCTTATGAAAAGTTCTGCTTATTGTGCACAGGACCAAGACCACCATACTACTTGGGATATAGGACCTTAAATTGCTGGGGGCAGGTGGTAGCCAAGCTCCCATACCTTCCACCTCATATCTAGGTGGAGGTTATGGGAGGTCTGCATGTAGACAGATGGGCATTGCTGCCAGGTAAATTTCTCAACTCTACCTGCTTCCCTATATGAGGTGAAGGAAGTCTTCAAGAAAGCTGATCAGTCAACAGATGGAAGGAAAAAAGGCTTCTATGAAATGGTTCACGTTTCACCTCCAGTCATAGGAGCTGGTTTTCTTTTTTGGCCAAGAAGTCATTGCCAGCAGCCAAAATGGAACTTATTCTCCTACAGATTAAATACAGTTGGCCCTAGCTTTTCCAAACTTTACCTTTCCCAGCTAATGTGTAAACATCTAATCTCTGCATGCAATCTATCATACTAAAGAGTGTATCTGATGTACTGGGTGGGAATCTGCTTTAGAGCAAGCACAGACAGTCCTGCTTATCACCTCAGGTACCTTCAGCCTCCTGAGATTCAGGGTTCAGTATGATTTCAGAAAGTAGGCCCTTGTTTTGATTCCTGGGAGAAATGATACATTAGAGGTTATGCAACCACCCAGAGGGACCTTAACAGGCTGGAGAAAGGGGCTGACAGTAACCTCACAAAATTCAGCAACAGAAAGTGCTAAATCCTGCCCCTGGGGAGGAACAATGCCAGCCACCAGGACACATTGGAAGCAGGATATCATTTCATGCTGAACTTGTCTGCTATAAGTCCCAGATCCTTCCATATAGAGGTGCTTTCCAGCCAGCTACACCCACTCTGTCCTGGTGCCTCAGGTTATTCCTCTACAGAGGAAGGACTTGGCATTTCCCTGTGCTGAGCTTCATGCAGTTCCTACTGGACCATTTATTCAACTTCTTGAGGTCCCTTTGTATGGCAGCACACCCATCTGGTGAGGCAGTCACATACATTCCCTTCTTCTGATAATGCACTTTCTTTTTTTTACTTTTATCTTTTTTTCTTTTTTTTTTTTGAAAAATATTGGTCTTTCCTGCTTTAAGGGTTTTCAAAGCAAGTTAAAGCTTCTATGTTCTGATGTACACTTTTTAAAATTTATTTTAACCTCAGGATGATATGTACTGGTTCCAAAGATGTTAAGTTTTGAAATTCTCAGAGATTCTGGACAAGTAATGAGTAACTAAGCCTATCATAGCACATATTGGGTTTAAGCCAAATGTTTTATCATTAAAATTCAGAACTGCTGCAGTAATACAAAAACAAACCCACAAAATATATGGAGAAAAAGATAAAAGAAGAGCAATAGAAAGAGCTCTTGCTGGGACTTTTTTTCCACCTCTCCTTTTCTTATTTTTCAAGTTTAACTTTAAAAATAGTGAGTTACTGAAATGTTGAAAGTAAAAGAAGCCAGCTCTGAACAATAAAGGCCAAAAATTTAGGCAAAAGTATTTCTTGACAGAATTGGCTACTGCTATCTTCTCTATTTCCAGTTCTTTTTTCCTCTTATCCACTGTTTGACTACTTGTTCACACACCTCTCCTCATTTGAGCACAACTTTCTTCAACTTCTTTTAGATCGTATATTACCTTTCTAAACATTGTGCTAGCAAGGTGAGAAATAGCTTTTCCTTGATCTAAAAAGAATTGAGATACTGTTATAAATTTGCTCTTTCTTTCCCAGGATGTGAAGCTTGCGCAGTGAGGAGCTCTCTCTTCTCTCCATATTGGTACTCAAACAGATACAACATATCCGGAACATAACATACACTTCTAAATAGTGATACGATATTTTTGTTAGAATTGGAGTTTTGTAACATTCCCTGAGAACAGCGCTTTTCCTGTCAATTAGTGATTTGTTCATCCATTCCTACTCTTCTATAGAGTCTTTTTTCCCTTTGTATAAACAAATGTGTTGCTTTGGATACTCTTGTATCATAATCACAGCAAATGTAGATAGACAGACTTCTAGTAGTCACCTAGCTCTGACACTGAAAGTTTGGTACAAGTTGATATCTCTGAGCAAAGTTAATTAATATCCTTTGGTTGATTACTCATTCACTAAGGTTCATTCTTCAAGGTACGTGTGCTATTAGGATCCATACAGGCATTTTGAGAGATCTTCCTTGTCTCTAGGTGTGTTTGGTTTATGACCAATTTGTGAATCACTCGTAATCAATTAGTCTGCCCAATTATTTTTCTCTGAGATTAAAGAAATCCTCCTCTGGCATCTCTTCCATGTGAGTGTTTGATGCTTCTATCTTCTCTTCTTTTTAAAAGTTGTCTTTCATTTGCGATCAGCTAAGAAACTCTCCCTATTCTTGCATGTGTATATGCTACATATGGAGAGTATCTGAGAGCTTTTTATATCTGAAACACATCCTTCAGCCACATTGAATTTACTTGGTGAAAGCTTGAAACTGTAGTTATGTCCTCTAGCTTTAAGTATAAAGTAATGGTAGTCTCCTTCAGGCAGGAATTCTTTGTTTTGTCTCATTTTCATATGTTCCTGAAAAAGTTTTGAATATCATAGAGCAGCAATGTGTCATTTAAAGGAAATAGAAGGCAATAATTTTGCAATAAGAATTATTTTTGTTATAATACCTTGTGCTAGCAATTCAAGACATGGTCCCATTGCACTATGAAAAGAGTTTGACATTTACTGGGTTATATGGGGAAATAAATGAATCAGAAATTAAATATTCTTTTATTCTGGAAACAGACAAAATCATACAGATTGACATTTTAAAAAGCCATATACTGCACAGTTGGCAGTATGTTACCTATATTGTATTCTGGTAACAGTGTGTAGTACTATTTTTCTTCCTCTAAGTTTCCAACATACTTTTATTTTATTCAGAATACTCTCCCATCTTGTAGCAATCTTCCAATTTTCATTAGAAACTTACTTGATCAGTCCTTAAATTTCCTTCCAATCCCAGTTCTATATGGTACACCATTTGTTTCATCTATTCACCATCTCCTTATATTACTACAGTCTCTATCTGTCCCTTTTTTTTATCTTTAGGAATGTAGAAATTGAGTGACTTTATCCCTAGAAAACTGTATGCTATTCTACATCTTTTGGCTTTCCTCCACTTTAAAAGTTCACTCTTGACCTTGAATTGTCAGCATCCTTTTCTCTTCCGGCAAAGTCAGAGAGGTTGTGCTCTGAAGGACATTATTAGAAACTGGATGCTCAGTTCCTCTTCCAGCAAAAAATAAAAGAAGATAAAACATGTACGTATGGTGAATGCCTTGTCACCAGATATTAATCCTATTAAGATTTTCCCTGAGTTCAGGAAGAGTCGAGACAAATTCATGAAATATTATTCTGTTGGTTTTACTATATACACAGAAAATATGTCCAGCTCAGGAAGCCTCTGAGTTAACAAGTATCTAGAATCATATACATGACACTGGTGATAATGTATTAGGAAGTAAACTTTTTTTTTACAAACTTTTTTTACAAACAGTTTGAGAACTTGTTTGCAAAGAGAAAGACTTATTAACCTAAGAGACAAATATGAAGTCATATGATACTCAGCGTTTTATAGGTAAATCCTGAAGTTAGGAAGGAAGGATTGTCACCTTTACAGACCTACAAGAAGGACAGGCAAAAACAATGAAATTCTGTGGTATAGTTACAGATGTGTGAGCAGGAGAAAAGCACTCAAATTTATGTCACTTATCATCGAGATCTTTTTCCACCTGTACAGAGTGAGGGGATCTTCTTGACTTCCCTTCCTTTTTACTAATGATTTTTCAGTTCCTGTGTGTGGTGGTACAATTCCTCCCCACTCAATGGGCTGCCCAATACAGAGAATGACTTCCTTCCTTGAGTCACACAGCAATCCATTGGAAAAGTGCAGGTTGTGAAAGATAGCATACCACAATGCTAAGGCAACCCCTAACATGTCTGGCTCCTGCCTCCTCTATTTTCTAGGGACAGTAATGAAAATTACCTCCTGCAGTGGACCAGAGCACTGATGTGACCCTTTGTGCACCTGGTTCCTACTCCCCTCCTTGTGTTGGATGATCAGTAAATCCTCTTATAACCTGGTACACTAGTACTTGAGTCGTGGCTCAGAGAGGGGATACTAGAATCCCAAGATCCTGTAAGTTCTGGATTTGTGCAACTGGTGGAAAATACCAGGACCCTCAAGTTCTGGACATGCACAAATCAGATTATTGCAACACTAAATTTAGGCCAAAACGCAAAAGTACCTGACAAAAGTGAATTATCCCAGACTCTATAAACAGTGATCCAAAATAAGACCCTTTGAGCTCTCCTCAATTGCAGTGGGCTGCATCTACCATTTGCCCTGAGTCGAGATACCTCTCGGGGCCATCTGCTGACAAAGCCAACACAAGGGCACGTCCTCAAGACTCAACCCCTGCCAGTTGAGAAACAGAGATGCATTGCAAGCATTTACTCTGAACAAGAAAGGGAAGTATTGACTATAGACTAGTCTCTTTTATCCACTTCTCTACTTGTCTAGGGTTTGGCTTTATGCATTTACACATTTACTTTTGTGAGTATGGGCATCTGCATATTTCACTGGCCAGGTATGTCTGTGTCTATATGCGTTGTGTTTACGCATATTCACACGGTTTTGTTGGACATACCTTGTAGTAAATTAGTGTGAATCTTCTAATTCTCCAATCTGTAATTAAGTCACTGTTTTACTAAATCACTTGTTACAGTAAGTGCTGCTAAAATCAGTCTTTGATTTAGCTCATTTTATTAATAAATCTTGAACCGCTAATAAATCAAGCTGTGCAAAACACTCATCCGCAACACTTTGCACATTAATGTAGCTTGCCTAGTAAGGATGCAGGAGGCAACAATGTCTGTGAGCTAATGCCTGTAATACTACACTGCAGCAAAAATAGGGGAAAAGGTTGATATTTAAGTTTATATAATGTCAAATACATGAAGCCATTCATTGTTTCAGAACAGACCTCAGCTGCATTTAATTCAAGACATTGTTCTCCAGGATGGTCCAGAGAAGAGCAGTAAGTCATAACACAGGGCCACAGAACATGACCTGAGCACAGCATGAAAGAACCGAATTTTTTTCAGTCTAGGGAAGAATATGTAAGAAGCTGGCACAAAGAAGGACAAAATCTGTTCTCTATAACCACCAGAAACAGGACATGAAAAAGTATTGTATTACCGTGAAGTAGATTTTGGTTAGGCGGTAAGAAAACCTTTTTAAGTCTAAAGGCAGATAAACAACTACCTAGGAAAGATGAGGAAGCTCCATTACTGAAACTTTTAAGACAAATGTGTCAGAAATAATGTAGATGCAGTGGATGCTGTCTTTGTAGTGGAGTAATCTAAGTGACCTCTTCAGGCCTCTTCTAGATCTTTTTATTATTCTACCATATGCTAAAGATTGTGAGGCATTCAGATACAATAGTAGGAATCTTACCATTAAAATAGGTAAGCAGAGACCGCTTTTGAGAATTTCACAAACATTTCACAATTGTATCGCAATCATTGTATTAACAGATCTATCTATTGGAAACCTAAAGTTCTGATTTACCCAGTGGTTTGAGTGAACATCAAGACCCTGGACTAATTTAGGGCTATTCACATTCTGGATGCGTGAAAAAATGATAAATTACTATCTCATTAGTCTTGAATTTCAGAGAAATGTAGTATGTAGATTTAAAAGCAGTTTGGATGAGATAATATTGACATTTTATTTTGCAAGACAGCCACACTTTGTACTTGAAATAAAACTTCATGATACCAATATTCCAAATCACGCAATAGCATCTCAGTTCTTTATCAATTTGTATTATTATATAATAATCAATAATAAATTAATTTCCTTTTCATAATGGAGCATACTGACAAAAGTTATTACAAGGCCTACACATGGCTTTCATGTTTCTGTCCTGTTATTCCTGCAGCGCTTTTTTTTACATTACTAAAATCAGTTCCTTAGTTACTACATAACTTCCTACAGTGTCTTTTCTGATAAAATTACTCTACAGTTTCTGTCTAGGCTTGAAACTCAGTGCTTCCAGAAAGCAATACAATACTCACCTCCTGTATTGATTTTTCACTGAATACAAAATTTGAATATTGTAACTGCAAGTGACTGGACAAGATTTCTTTCCTTTCTATGGGTCCTTTCTCTGAAGAGGTTCTTCCCAAAGCTATAGCCATTTAAATTAGAAATTAATATTTAAACCAGAAAATAGCTTAATTAGGAATAGTGCCATGAAAACTGAAATATACATGGTCTCTCTATTTTGTTCTGGGAAAATGCTAATGCTTCTGACTTTAACTTAAATGACACCAGAGCTCTTTTGATTCACAAAGCAACTAAATACAAATAAATAAAATATTACTACTGTTCCAAGCAGCAGCAATTTAATCAGAAGCTTTTAAATATATACATATATATATTTGCATGTGTCTGAATGGTTTATATCTCTTCATTTGCTCTGTGTGTATAAGAAACAAAGAAAGAGAACAAAGCAGGGATCTTAATTTTGCTTGAATTAAATGTGCTGAACAAACCTACGCAAACAAGGACAATTTTGACTAAGTCGAGGAAACAAATCCTACACGTCTTGTCCATTTCTGGAGCTAAAGCACTTGTCCTTTACATAGCAGGGGGGAAACTATGTCTATAATATTAATCCGCCTGGCTTAAGAGTGATCATATGTTGGCAATATCAACAACACAGTAGGGAACAGGAAGTAATTCTTTTTCAGAGTCAGAGATAAAGAAAACATCTATGCAGCCTAAAATCTCTCAGTAAATGTTATATATAAAGAGTTCTTTAACAATAAGAAGGAGTTAAGGCATGGGAGTGAAATTCAGCATATCATATCTTATCAGCCTCCACTGTATATCACACAGTCAATGGAAGAATAAGTACTGGGAAATGGTCTTTCTTCAATAGACTTAGTAGCTACATTATTCTAATCTTTGAAATATTTACATTTTATGGGTAAAGGTAGATTTTGGATCTGTCCTTCACTGGAATATCTTGGGATATTTTATTCTGTCTGAGCATGATTATGGAGGCTGAGTTTAGCTGATTGACAGTAATGGTGACTGGCCAGATTGCCTTACTCTGTGTCCTCCATTACTTGTGATCAACTTGTTGGCTGAATGTGATTAGGGTTTAGTTTATTGCATGCTTAGCTGTCATGATGTCAAAACCATTTGTATTCAGTCAGAGGTACCTGAGCACATGCCATCTGCAGTCAGGTCTCTAAAATGAGTTAAAGCTGTAATCGACTCGGGTGTTACAGCAGATATATTCATGGGCTTTTAAAATCATTCCACTCTAACTCTGTGCAAACCATCAGCAAAGTCATTGACATAAAGCCCTTATCACAAAAATCCATAGCGACCATTTATTCCTCCTCAGTCATATCTGCTGGGGTAGAGATTTTCAGTTCTTCATCATTCTGAAGGCAGTCAATCGCTTAATTATTCTTGGCTTTATCTTCCTGAAGTACGCTCTTGGCTCAGGAGGCAAGAGCACAAGGTGAATCATGTGTCCTCATGCTTCATCTATAGAGTGATGACATATTGCCTGGTCCTGTTCCACCCCACCTTATGGTGGTGGGTATACACCATTGTTTAGAGACAGGCACAAGCTCACCTTTCCACTTCAAGCTGACAACAAGATGTGTTCATTATTAGCAAGATAGTAAATTTGGTGTTCTGTTAAGTATAGGAAAATAGTTTCTGATCTCAAAGTGTGAGAAGGTTGGGCATGTGTTTATCAACCAGATGCTGAGAGGGGGCTCATTTAAACATCTATACACCTGTATCAAATTATGCTTATTTGAGAATTATACTTATTTGAGAATAGTACAACCATCCAGGTTGTACTCTTTTCAGGTAATCACTTCTTTCCTGTGTGCAATACAGTATCATCTGTAACTGTATACTCTGAAGAAGACGGAGTAAAAATACAACAGTTACTTGCTTTAATACAAGGCAGACTGAAACACAGGAGTGATTTTCCATCTCTAACTGCATTACTATAGTTCCTGTTTGGCTGCCTCTCATTTCAAGTGGAGTACGCCAGAAGGATTCTGGGTTTTTATTGATTGCTGGTATAATTAGCCACTGTAATGGAATTAAGTGTGACCACTTCTTGCTTGGATTGTACATGGAGAAAATATAAAGACAAAAAAGCAACAAAACAAACTCACAGTTAAAGAATGTTAGAGGATTTTTTTGTTTAATTTGAGCCCTTTGAGGAGGGAATGGGGAAAAGAGGGGAGGAAAGACAGAAATGACAATTTTGTAATGCTGAGTTGGTATCCTTGGACATTTGGAAAAAGTGCATTGCTGAGGGCGAGTTTAGATATTAGCTAGTGTAAGTGTTGATGATTGCAATCTCAAGACAGTGTGTCTGTATTATAAAATGTTAAACGAAACTGCAGTGTAATTTAAATAGCTGGATCATTCAGTAATACAGATGAGAAATAAGTTTAAACATTCAGCCTCATGAAAGTGTGCTCTGTAAGTTTTACACAGTTATTTGCATCTTTCATCACTGTAAGTAACAGAGCATTTGCAATGACACGAAAGCCACGTGCATTTCTTGCCAAGTACTCTGCCATTGACAGCCAATATTTTTGAACATTTTAAGGTGTTGTTACTAAGAAAATTCTTAATGTGAACCTCAAAGCAAACTAGAGACTAATTGATTGGGATTATCCTCTTATTTTTCATAATTAAGGTGGGGAGGGGAATTGCCAGGCAGCATATGATTAGGAGATTTCATCACATATAGTGTTATCTCATTATGTGAAGGTGAAGAATTTAAAGATTACTAATTATAAATATTACTTTTAAAGATACCCAAAGTTTTTTTTGACAATTCATATAAAATTTGTTTCCATTAAAATCATTAGTAGTCTGACAGATCCCATGACAACAGTCTGCCCTCTTTCTCTTTTGTTCTTTAGGTTACCTAGCTACCTTTTTATGTGCATCTTAAAAGCATCTTTCAAGCATTTATACCTTAAAGCATGCTGAAATTCAATGACATTGATTAATGTGGGTAACTTTTGGTTAAAAAAAGTAAAATCATTTTTATTATGGGATTTTACCTCTCTTTTTCTTCCTTCCTTCCTCAAGCACCAGGTACTATTATAAGCTTCAACAATGCATTTTATTCAAAAGGGATTCAAGAGAGAATGAACTGTTGACATGGCTTTTGCCTACAGTAAGGACCAACTGATTGAATTTAAATGTGCCGTTTATCAACACAGAGGATAGCAGATACTTATGGTTGGGCTTTTTCTGTAAAAAAGAATTAGCCATAGAAAATGCTTGTGTTTTTTTCTCCCTTTCTTTTGCTATAGATTTAGCAAAGTATTCCACCTTTTCTTCCCAGAAAAAGTTATAATGTACAGACAAAAAAAAGGTTAGTGTAATGTATATACTCATTCAAACCCATGAAAATAATCCATACCTGCCTCAGAAGTTTGAAGGAACAATAATGGGTTATCTACACAGTGGATGCTTTCCTACACTTCCAGCCTTGGCAAATATTAAAAGCAAGGATAGTACAGTGTCTGTGAGCATGTGTGCATGAAAACACACATGTTCTTGTGTGATGCTACCACCCTCCATTTTTTTTAATAAGCTGGCAAAATATGCCATAGTTCTGCAAATGCCTCAGGGAAAGCCATTTTTATAAGACTTGCTGTAACTCATTGCCTCTGCCCAACTTAGAGGGCTGGCAGTTGAGAGGAGAAACTTATAGAACAGTGTTTTCATATGCATATGAAGTTATTTTGTAATAACTGCATAACAGTTATTTTTATATGCATAAATATATTAGAATGATCCTTTTTTTTAGTTATCAAGCTACTCTGAAAGAGGACAGACTGTAATATCTTTCAAAGAAAATGAAAGAATGAGAAAGCAACTGCAAAAATGCTAAAAATTAACTGTTGTAAAAATCTGTAGTAGACCCAGAAAACAAGCACCACTTTAGTAGAATCCTATGAAAGGAGACATTTGGGGGAAATTATGTTTTCTCCCATTCACACATCATATCACCATGTGTTTTGGAAAACAAGCAACAGTTTTGTGCCTTAGTCTCAGTGGTGTCTGAATGCAGGCACAGAACAAAGAATTTTGCAATAATTTCTGTATCTGTGATACCTTAGTCACTCATTTCTAAACCTGCTCATTAATTTTAATGATGCTGACTTTCTTTCTAAAGCATTCTGACATGTACGTTTCAAAAAAGCACCATATAAGAGTTAGGCAGCATATTATTTTATTAAAGGCCATAATTTTTCTTTACAAACTCATTGACATGAATGAAACTAATGATTTAAGTCTAGCACTTCAGCTACAAGGTAACTGAAATAGAATGAATATTTTTATCCAATATCTGATGGTTTTGTATTTCAGATAGGTATTTATTGAATGTTAATGAATTAGGCAATTTTTCAGTATAATGGAAAATTAAGAGATGTCTAAAAATTTCTAAAATAAAATAATTATGCACAGTTTGTTTAAATCTCACATTTCATTGTTCAATTCACATCACTGACATCACATAGCATGATACTAGCTTCTGAATCTGGATCATCCAGCCTTAGGAAGTCAGAAAACTTAGGAAAAGCTTTTTTTACATAAGCTGTGTTTTGTGCCAGTTGTAAAAGCCACCTCCTAGAGTATTCTCTTCTTTAAAGGAGGCATAGAGGACAATGTTGCAGTTATCTTCCCCTTGGTCCTTCGGCCATGACATTTCTGTTTCACTAATGTCTTTATTAAAGCCTCTTTTGCTTGTCTCATGCAGTGTTGTTCAGTTATTACAAGGAATCCTGACATTATAAGGAATACAAAACCCCAGTCTTCTTCCATATGCCTCATTCCCCAGGGAAGCAACTTTTGTCCTCATGTTTCAGCTGTGTGTGTTTGTCGCTGTCTTGTTGTCAACCTTGGGTTTTGGTTAGACTTTAAAGGCATGCGAGTGAAATATGTATCCTGACTGAAGCAGCAGCTGAGGAACAGGTGCAAAAGGAACCAAGGTGTCTACTGAGGTGTGAAGGAAGAGTCTGTGCCAAAAAACTCATTCTTCTTACCAGGTCTTCTGACCAACACAAGTAAATTCTTCCTATTGTGCATCTCAGAGAGCAGCTGCTGAGAAACTGATGCTCAAGATATAGAAATTGCTTGGAAGAAGTAGAAAGGAGGCTGAGGATCAGAACAGACTTGAGCCAGGAGCTACAGCCAAGTCAATACACAGTAAGAAAGAGACTGCTGAGATGAATCTGGAATGAGGTGAATATCCTCACTGTACTACTCCTGCTCTTGATAATGAATCTTCTCAGCAGAAAGTTGAAAAGCACATGTACAGATACCCCTTTCTCCTGCCTTTTTCCCAGCTTGCCATAAAGTATATCCCTTGCTGAAAGAAGACTGAAGAAATCTTAATTGTTTTTCAGGGATCAACTTTGACATCATTGGTTAGAAGTCAGCACTACTAAGCCAGTTTTACAGTCAGAAGGTGCTGAAAAAATGGGTAAAATGAAAGAACTGACAGCTTGCAGGAAATTCTTCAGAAAACATAAATCGGTCCCGTCTGTTCGCTGTGAGCAGTTAAATCCATCTCTCTACAGTAAGAAAGATGAAGTGGTTTTCTGGTGGGCAAAGAAAAAATCTGTTGCATAGACACATTGCCTCCACCTCCACTTATTCAGAAACTGATTTTGCTACTCTCCAGAACAGGCTCTTCTTCCAAGAGCTAGCATCATATTAACCTACGGCTCTCGAAGCATTCCAAAACCACACTACCTGAAAATCGCATATGTTCCCTGATCCCACAGCTCAAGTCAGAGCTTTAGTTCCAGACTATCACTGCAAGAGCAAATTGAAGGCAATTAGCTGAAGTCTGTTTGAAGGGGACCTGTTCCTGCTGCAAACACGTATATCTCAAAGTGCAGCATGTGGCCAAAGTTTCCACCCCTCCGAGCCAGACCATGTGCTTTCCATCAGAGTGGGTCTATGAGAAAATTTAGGTTTAAACTCAGCCTCTCTAAAATGATTGTTGGACTACTGTATCTGCACTAACAGAACTGAGGAGAATCCCTTTGCAGTTTTTCTACTCAGGAAGTCACCTACTGTGGTACAGAACTGGGGCTGCTAGGCTAATCCTGAACTGCAGTTATTTCAGAGTCATGTGCTAAGTGAAAGCTAGTTAGTCACAAAATGATTCAGCTGTTTTCAAGTTCATTTGTTAAATGGAAGGTGGTAAAGAAACCAAAGCAGAGCTAAGAACTTAGCCACAAAGGTTGCTGTTTTGGGGCAAAGGCCTATTTTGCTAACTACGTGGCCCAGCAAAAAGGATGCAGCCATCAGCTAAAAACATATAGAGAAACTCATGCAGGTTTTATTATCTGTTTCTACAGACCTCAAAAATGATATAGTCTGACAAACCACAGGGGAACAAAGGAAGAAATAAAGCCACTCGCTGAGGGTGACACAATAGAAGAAAAGGCAAACTGAGCCAAAAATACAATAACATAAGGAGATATCAACCATGCCCCGTATCCCAACATAGCCAGGCACAAACCAACCAGACAAACACCATGAAGATACATTACCCAATCCATTGCCCTCATCGTCCTTGACTCCACACAACTTCCCACAAACCCTCCTGCAGCAGCTCCCAGCAGCAGTGGCTGCCAGCAGCAGCAGCTCCTCAACCAAGAACTCTATTGGCCTTTTATCTCCACCCTCTAATCACCATCTAAATGGCAGCTGTTTCACATTTCTACTTTAGTTCTCAGCCTTTCAGGGTGTGCTTGGCCTGGCCTCCCCTCCTGGATGGCCCTCTTAAAACAGAGGGGCCCCATCCCTCATATCAACGTCTGGTATACCATGTGTCCCCACCACTCAACATCTACTG
>VWZK01020973.1:27030-40915 GCA_013396935.1 Baryphthengus martii | reverse complement strand
TTTTTTTTTTTTTTTTTTTAATCCTACTTATATCCTTGGTTTCCTGTCATACTTGTGTCCACTTACATCTCTAAGAATTATTCTAACTTAAGTAACCATTTGAACATAACATATGGCCTGAAACTTCTGCAGAAAGTAATTTTCCCTGTCACATCCATTGCTATTCCAGATACCATTACCATTATTTCTTTCTTGTCCATGCTTATAAAGGGAGAAGAATGCCAACAAACAATATTTCCCTTACGGAGATCCACAAAAAAAAACAACAAAAATCTGACAAAGCAAACCCCTACAACAACAGCAACAAAAAAAAACCAAAAACAACAAACCTTCATTTTATCAGCCTTTGTTGATTCCCTTAAGTCCTGCCAGTTTGCTTTTTCTAAGACTGCTGCTCAGGTTCAGCCTATTTTTAAGCTTACGGTTCAACTGTCCATAAGTTAGTTGAGAAGTTGAGCTCAGCTTGAAGTTGCAAGGCTTCTGTCTGCTGACTGCATGCAGTCCCAGACAAGAGCTTTGCAAGACAAAACCCCAAAGCAGCCAGACTGCCTAGCCGCAGACAAAAAGGAACACTCACTTACCTGGAAGGCAAAAAGGATTTATTCTTTTCTCGCCAAGGAATAGGTTGAATGTTTAATGTTTGATCCCTGTTGGCATTTGACTGCAGTTTTGCTCTTCAAGAAGCTTGTGCAGCATCAGGCCTGTTACTATGTCACCTTGCATACTGTTAACTTTCTCCACTTTTACAGCAATAAACAACAAGTGAACTTTCACCACCTTCAAGATGCTTGAAAAATGAGAAAATTTCTAATAAATTGGGATCAAGGAGTCTTCCAAACTGAACCTTTTTTCCTCTCACTACAGATTGTTTCTCTTCAAATCTTGTTCAGCTGGAAAACATTTGTGGGGAGTTGAGGACAAAATTGTATATCACAGAAGTCAGCCTCTAAGTGTGGAGCTTTGTTTGGGTGCTCTCTCCAAGTTCTTATTGCATTGCTTGCCTTGGGAAAACAGGCAAAACAATTTTAATTGATCCCTAAGCAATCAAGGGATCAGTCAAGCACTGACACAATAGAGAATATGTAGTAACACTGGTGGTTCAACATGTCTCCCCTAAAGTAATCTTATCTGTCAGAAAAGAGGTATTAATGTAAAAAACACTAAGTTCTCTTATTCCAACAAATGAGGGGGTGGGAAGCTTGAAAAAAAAATAAAAACGTACGAGTGAAATTGGAAGTCTAGAACAAACAAACAAATGAACAAAAGAGAAATACATAGACTAAAATAAATATATCAGGTAGTGGTTTTAATTTGGAGAGGTTGTCTGTTCATTGACATCTTTGTGAAAATACATGCCTTAAAGGAATACGGAAAATTCCCTTGGATGGGCCAAAATAAAATTTTCGCTGTTTCAGGATACCCTTAGCCTCACGCATCAACACATCTCCCTAAATATTATAAATTTAGTGGCACAGTATGGATATTTACCACTGAATGAACATAGAACTGAACTTTCTCTTCTATTCTTTTCTGATTGCCTCCAAGCATTTCACTCCTTCTGTGTGTGTGTTTGCGTTTTTCTTTGCTTTTCACCTGACTCTGAGATGTACTGTGTTGCATAGTCATCAGCATGATGAGTGGAGACAGCCTGTCGAGCTTTACCCAATCTTAAAAAGACTGGTAAAGAAAAGGGGCTTTACTAGATAAGCCAGATGACATCGTAGACCTGGGAAGTGAGCCAGGGTCCAGAGCAACATCTGCTGTGGCCAGGCTGCCAGCCCAAAGCATCCATCCGTGACTGACCAGTCGCCTTGGAGCCTGAAAACATCCACAAGCACTTTTATTTCCCCTACCTTTACCATCCCCTCATTTTTTTCCCCACTGCTGTCTAGTGCTTTGACAAAGGCAAGTGACATGACCGTAGTTCACAACTTAGAATTAAATGTGAAAACCAGCCCTCTCCTTCTCACCAAGAGGGAGTACTTGACAAAATAAGAGATTCTAATGCTACCCTTTATTCTAAATAAAGGAATCTGGCACATTTTGAGTGCGTACGTTTTTCATATCCACTCAATTTTCGTATAAGATTTGTTTTCATTCTTTGTGCGTTTGTGGTTAATTCATCCTATTCAGAGACAGATGTAGCATGGATTGAAATAAGGAGTTTGTCTCAATGTGGCTTTGAAAACAGTGTTGCACGATAGGGTTACCATCTGCTATACTAGAGCAGAACCAGTATAGGAGATCTAAAGCCCCATTTTCCAACTGGTAAATAAACACTTGATATTCAGACTGTATCTAAAAATTGGGATGAATTTTTTAACATATTTTCCATCAACTGAAATCCATAAGTCATGCTTGACTGTTTCTGTGACAGAAGCATCTTAAGATATTTTTTCTCTTTTGAGCTAATTTATTCAACATAAACTAGACAAATATAAGGAGCCATCACAAACTTCTTTGCCATTTGTTCTCACGACAAAAATGTATAAACTGGGGTTTATCTCTGGGGGAGTGCATGCAGAGAATATGTCGGGAGGTGAAAAGAAAGATAAGATGTGGGTAGAGGTGGAATAACTTAGTTATGACTTTGATCCACTGAGAATTTCCTTGTATAAAAATAGTGAGTTGTTGGGGTTTTTTTGTGGTTTGTTTTTTTTTTTTTTTTAAAATCCTGCTCCTCATGTGCATTTTATTTGGGCTTGAACACATGCTGGGAGGACACCTGGTTGTGCACTGTCCCTCTCTCTACCCAGTTTTTTACAAGGAGTAGGATAAATTATGGATGAAGCCACATCACTCTTCAATGTGGATAGCCAGGAGAACAGGATGGTGGGATAAAACAGAAAAAGTGCATGTACCATCACGTGGATTCAACCCTACTGTCCAGTTAGGCTGCCTGCCAAGACAAGAAAGACCAGGTAGGGGAAAATGTTGAACTGTCACCTAAATACAATCCCAGTCAAGAGATACCTTGTGGAGAGCCCGTGTAAGACCTGCATCCATTCCTGATAGTATTTGAAAGCTTGATCCAGGATGCCCTGAAGCCAATATAAATACAGAAATTGTTTTCAGGGGGTGCTTGAAGGGGCGTGAACTCGCCACACTGATATAAATGGGATTGAATCAGTTACATGAACTTGAGGGCTGGGAGGAGGTGCTCCTAAGGGTCTGAAAAGTGTTAAGAATAATCAAAAAGGAGGAGACAGAAGGGCAGGAACTGGGTGGCAGATGTTTGCTTGCTCTGAAGAATAAAAGTAGCAATCACAAAAATCGATAGCGAGCCTTATTAAAGGTGAACTAGGTGCTTTCACTTTGAGGTTTTGTTTGGTTGTATTAGGCTTAGATACCTCACAGGTCAGGTATTTCAGACCCAGCATCTCTAGAGATCCTCTTCTTGTATTGAAAAGCATTCCCTCCAGAAATCTGCTACTGTTTCAAATGTAGTTTCTAGTTCTGAGTTGGGGGTGAGAAAGTGAGAAGAGAGGGGAAGAAAAGGGCAAGAAAAGCAAAGAGAGAGAGAAGAGATAAAGGACTAAAAGGAAAAAGAGAGATAGAGAAGGAGTTGGAGACGAAAGGAAAAGAGGAAACGGAGGAAAGCAAGAGTCTCCTTGTTCCATGGTAGTTTAAGTCTCCTTATTTTCGATTTTCGGATTCATTCAATTTTTCTCTCAGACCATGTGCTCCTAAACAACCTGTACAATTTCCCTAAGGTGAAAACCTCCTCTTGGAGAACTGCAGCAAATATTATCCCAGGGTCTCAAAAATGCCAATAAGGGAACAAATAATATTTGTTCATAATAGCGTTCAGTGCAAACCATGACTGATTAGTGTTATGTGTGACATCAACAGAGACAGTAATCAAGGTTACTTTAGCATTGATTTTTTACAGAGGTGAAGTCTCTTTGATGTATTACTCCATCAACACCTTCAGAGCCAAACTTTGCACATGAAATTAATCCCAATTAATTAGAACATTTGTAGATAGTGCTGGGCTCTTTTATGTTGCAAAATAAATATTAATTCAGTGGCATTTTATTCACCTTGTGTATCTTGTGTGGCTAGGAAGGGAAAAAGAACCCTATTGATCAGTGCACTGAAATATATTAGAAAGTTTCAGCACCTGAGGTGGTCTGAGAGGCTGCTTGCTTGGAATCAGCTCAAGGCCTGATAGAGAGTTTCAGGAAACTGGACCTCAACTGTATTGACTTCATTAGTACATGTAGTCATGGAAAAAAAGTATTGTTTCCAATATATGAAAACAGGCAAAGTCACCCTTGAGCTTTTCACAAAAAATAAAAAGCATAAAACAGTGCACTGTGTCACTGCCCTATAGGGAAGATGTGCCCTGAGGGCACTGATTCAGGGGAATTTTTGCAATTCAGAGACATGCTTGTTCACAAACTTCTTCTAGTGTTAGTGATTCTTTTTTTACTAGCCAGTGTGATGAGTAAATTCCTGTGATTTATGTTGCGTTGTCTTTAACTGATCTCTGGAAAGTGAAGAAGCCGTGTAGAACACCACTATTTCAGAAATTGACCCCAGTTCCTATTTCGTGGAATCATAGAAATATTTCAGTTGGAAAAGACCTTTAAGATCACCAAGTCCAACCAATAACCCAACACTGCCAATCCCAACACTAAGCCATGTCCCTAAGCACCTCATCTACATACGTTTTAAATAGTTCCACGGATGGTGACTCCACCACCTTCCCTGGGCAGCCTCTTCCACTGTTTAATAACCCTTTTGGGGAAGTTTTTCCTGATGTACAACCTAAACCCTTCACAGTGCAACTTGAGGTTGTTTCCTCTTGTCTTATCACTTGTTACCCAGGAGAAGAAACTGACCCCATCTTGCTACAACCTCTTTTCAGGTGGTTGTACAGAGTGACAAAGTGTTGTTTACTTCAGGCTAAAGAACTCGTTTTCTTAGTCATTCCTCACAAGACTTGTGCTCTAGACTCTTCACTAGCTTTATTGTCCTTCTTTGGACACGTTCCAGCACCTCAATGCCTTTCTTGTAGTGAAGAGTCCAAAACAGAACTCAGTATTCAAGGCACAGCCTCACCAGTGAGGAATACGAGGGGGACAATCCCTGCCCTAGTCCTTCTGACCACACTATATCTGATACAAGCCAGGATGTTGTAGGCATTCTTGGCCACCTAGGCACATTGCTAGCTCATGTTCAGGTGGTTGTCAATCAACACCCATAGGGCCCTTTCCACTTGGCAACTTTCTGGCCACTCATCCCCAAGCCTGTAGGATTGCACAAAGGTTATGGTGACCCAACTTTGTTTGTGTGGTACTATTTTCTTCTGATTCCCAGAAGAACATAGTATGAGACCAGGAGGAAAGATGGACAACACAGAGCAGATTTCTGCTATTTGCCACTTTGGACATTTAACACCTACTATTGTAATCCTCCCCTGCTGGTGTATGCTTCTTTATACTGAGCTTAAAAGGAGCTTCGATGGTGAACGTCTACGAGTCTCAAGTAACTTAGACTCGTGAATCCACTAAGTCAATATAAATTCCAGCCTTACCCCTAAACACAGCCTCTGACCTTGATTACTTAGGTGTGAAGAGGATGTAAGAAAACAGCACATTTTTTTTCAGCATGTGTTGCAGATCAGAATCATGCAGCTATAGTAAATTTATTTTTTTTCACTGAGTCAGAAAATACAAAATAAACCCCAAACTAACAATTAAAAACATTCAGCTTTAAACATCAAATAAGTTGTCAAAATCCTGCCTAGCAAAAGTAACAATAAAGAGCATCTAACTTGATTAGGCTCTTTGGAACCTCATCAAAGGATAAATAAATGAGTGTTTGCATTATTACGGTAATGCTTGGATGGCCACTTTCTCACCAAATGTAGTCATCACGTAGCATTATCCCAGGAACAATAAACACATTTCTACAGCCCATTATTCTCTGAAAGGAAGGATTTGTGACCATTCCAGGCTCATATCCCCAGCCTACGCTATCTGAGTGGCACCAGACAGGTGAGTCAGTGAAACACCAGTCCCATCCTGGGGAGGAAATGGAGAAGTGAGAAGTGGTGTAGAATAGCAGGCTGCAAAAGAAGGTGCCTTCAATGAGTCTATGATTCCTCCTAAATAAAGAGAGGAAAATCAGATGGGGAGCAGATTCTCAGTGACTTCTGTGAACGCAGGAGGCTGGTGGCTGAGAGTCCCACTGCTGTGCGGTGACAGCTGTGGCAGAGGCTCTGCAGGAGCGTTTGCTGCTACGGGCACATAGTCAGCACTATTAGCATTAGCCTGAAGCAGCAGTAACTCCTGATGGGATTGCTCTCCCTATATGCCAAGGATGACCACAAAACTCCAATTCAGTACTTCAACGTTATTGTTGATGGGGTCCCAGATAATAATGAAGGGTAGAATAGCATGGAAGCAACTCTAACATATGCTGATCTCCAGCAAATCATCTACATTTCTTATTGCCAGCCTGCCTCCTTCATCAGTAAGTTGAGCCAACAGGTTTAATTGGAGAAGAAAGGAAAGGACCTGGTCCTACTTGCTCTATATCAGCTCCTCATTCCTGGACACACAAGGAATCCCACATGGAGAACTTGGATTTACACTCCTGTCCTTTGCCATTAAGTAGCACAACAGGAATGGAGGTTATTTTGTAAAATATTGGAAAGTACAGTGGAGTCACACTGATATAGAATGAAAGTTAATATGGATAGGTAGAAAGATGATGGATAGTCTGCTTGTGTGGATGGCTGATTTTTTTTCTAGTAAAAGATTCTGATTCTGGTTATGTGTTCATGCGATATACAAAAAAACAAGTTACTGCTGATAATAAAGATGCTGAAAGACAGAGATAGATGGTCTGAATTTCCATAGTATCACAGCAGTTCTATATTGTAGACCTCATGTTAATTTACCTCTGATTCATAGCAGTGTAAACAAGAGGAGAAACACAGTCAATGCATATAAAAGGCATTAGTATTTTGAGTGTATCCATGTCTTCGGATTTGCATATGAATATGAAATAATTCTATGCAAGTATGGGATGGGATTTAATTGTTTTCTCAAACAATGTATCCTTATCTTTCTGGAAGCAGTTCAGACCATCAAAGAGTTGTTGCTGATGAACTTACTAATTAGTTTCCAATACTTAACCTTGTATTTCACTTCATTACTGGTGCTCTGTTCCCTCTAGTTTTACATTTGGTATCAGAAAGTTCATTTAGAATACAGTCAATCTTCTAATGCCAGCTCTGCACTTTAAATTTTTCATTCAGTAAGGACACAATGGGAATAATGTTTGTATCTGTCAAGGAGATGCATGAAAACTTTTGAGTTGCGTTGTCTAGAGAAAAAGAAAACCTAAACAATGAAAAAAAGAAAAAAACAAAATCAGGAAGATGAGACTTAAAAAAGGACAGAATAGAATTGAATCACGAAGGACTGACTGGCTATTATGGTAAAATAAGTTATAGACAACCAACAGGTTTATAAAAGTAGAAAGCTGAAATCCTTAGATAAAGATTTTATTTTAAAATGACACCATCAAATAATTGCTCTTATTTTATTTACTTTAATGCTTAATTGTTTGTATTATTATATTAGAAGATAGTAGGTAAATGTCTCTGGAAAGGAGAAAGGTGGCAATTCAGTGTTTCAATGTCAATATTGCTTCTGAGGATCTGCCCATGTATAAGGTGTAAGACATCTGGGTCTCTTTCTGAGCTGTGGGAGCCTTGGGGGTTTCTTTCCTGCTCTGTAAAAAGGATCAGTGTTGAGAAAGCAAACACATGTTTCACGCTAGTCAGTGTTCTCCTGTCTGGATCATGTAGCTTCACTTTTTGAAACCAATTCACATAAGAAACAGAGTCTAAAACCACAAAATGAGGTTAATTAATCAACAGAGCAGCTTAAGGTTCTGGTGGATTCTCATTCAATGGAGATCTTTAAATGAAGATTAGATGTTTTCTGTTTTGTCTACAGAAAGACGTGCTCTCGAACTTGGAACAGGATCAAAGTCAGGATTATTTCAGAGATTACAATATATCCGACTAGCCTTACATTTTATAAATTCTAATTTTTGCAGTGTACATCAGCACTTTGTAGCTCTTCATGTACATGGTTTACAAGGACTGTTGTTAGTGACATTAAGCCTTCTCATATGAACAGTATAGGCTCTGCCTCTGCAATGTGGCCTGGGAACACCTCTGGACTCTGGGTAAGGATGTGTATCTTGGCTGTAGTGTGCATACTGTTTGGAACAAAGCCTGAATTTGTACCAGTGTCTTCACTCTCTTCTTTCCCTCTGTGCACTGATTTTCACAGAAGGAAAATGGGCAATCCAGCAGTATTGAAATCATACTTGGCCTGGCAAGCCTGCCAGCCTGGGTGATTTGGGAAATCTGGACCTGGAGGCATAACATTGGTTATGCCATAGGTGATTTTAGTTTGGTTTCCATCCAGTTATAATACATTTTTCCTGTCTCGAGTATGTGTCTATCACCTTCTTTGTCTCTATGATCATCCATTATTTTTCTTTTCTAGGCAGCAGAGAGACCTCCAGTTTCCCCAGATTTGACTGTGTAGGGTTTGATGTAAAAATGTAAGGAATGTGGCAAAATTGTTTCTAGTATTCTGTACTGCCTACACAGTTGGGCAAAGAATTGAGATGACAGGTGAGTTGGAAGGAATAGAAGAGGGATGAGAGGGTATGCAATGTGGCCTTACGATTCTGAGCAACACTCCAAAGAAGTCATGAAGAAACTGCTACGGAGTTTGGTATTGAATAAGACAGTCTAGGTATAGTCAGCAGGTTTCCACTCAATTTTTTTATTTTTTTTTTAATATAGAGATATCAATAAGAGATTGTTGTGACATCAAGAATCCCTGTTGGGTCTGTTCTTATGTGTGAGAAAAATGTACCATCATCATGTTAATGACTCCCTAGGCAGTTCCTCTGGGGATTTTTCATAATTTACTAAATCCACTCATTGGACACGACTTCCTTTGGGACTTTATTAGCTGTTGTCACTGTTCTGCTTTCAGAAATTTTTGCAGTGGAATTTATTCCATCTTTTCGAATACACATAATGTATTTCAGTTGTTTAAATTGTATGTCTCAATATTTGTGTGTTCTGAGAAAAGAGGCATCTTGTGACTGAATTCAGAACATAATGACTCATGAATCTGATAGGTTTCATGTCACATGTTTACTGCCTAGCAGGGATCACGAAAGACTCCACTATAGCCCTGGTATCTTAACATCTTGCTGGATATAATGGAAAGAAGACATGAACTACTTTTAACGAATAGGAATAATTTCCTCTTGGGACAGAAATGATGACTGATTTTATCAAAGGTGCCTAAGACATTCCCTTCATCTGCTAGAATTGAAGATAAAGTTCCTTTGGACTTTCATATTAAGTATGAAGTCACATATGTTCTGGGAGAACAAAAATACATGGATGAAATACTAGTTTTATGTTTGTTCATTTTTGCCTTGAATTTTTATGTTTTTAAATGGGTCTGAATAGACAATTCTTGATTCTGTCTTCCCCTTCCTAGAATTCTAGAACTTCCCTTAACCAGTTTGGGTGGTCTGGAACATCACCTTTGTAGTCTCAAACTCATCAACAAGAGGAATCTTGTTAGAGACATAAAATCTGGGGCAAGATCAGGGACAGCTGTCACTGAGGATCAAAATAAAAGTCTTCAATCAGACAGAAGAATTGAAGAAATATCCTTTTGTCTTCACTTTTTTTTGAGGATTCAGATTTGATCTTTATTGGCATGAATGCAAAAGCATATTATAAACTTGGATGCTTGAAACTCCACAAAGTGAATTTGAAATTGCATATTCATTTAGAATAATCTGAATTTGCAAATCATGCTGTATTAGTAAGTCCCATAGTTTACAAAAGGGAATGATATGGCAGGAGGCATGTAATTATCCAAAGCAAACAACCAAATGAACAAGCACACATTCAAAGTAAAAACAAATTATCATGGACTCTGCAAGATCCTCATATAGGAAAACAAGTTTCACAAAAATAAAGAAATATAAATGCCAACCATTTGAAATAATAAAGCAAAAGAGGCAAAACTCAGCAAATTAGTTCTTTGGAATTCAATAAATGTAATTCTATTGTTTTATAGTTTCCTACCACATGCTGACTATAGTCATCACCTGGGACTATTCATTGGTGCCTAATGAACCACTGCTGTCCATGAATCACAGTTTTACCAGTACTGACATAACAGCCATTTCTTTCTCAGTCAAAGATTTCATATTTTCCGTTTTTGAGAGATACTTGTTTAATTTTAAAACTGTCCAGGGATAACAATTGAAGAGGTCTTATTCCAGTGCTTGACTGTATTTGGAACAGATCGCCTAGGAAGATTTTGTAACTGCTATTATAATGAAGCGACTTCTTACGTGCTAAGAATGTCCAACTTAACCAGAAAAAAAGTGTGTTGTGTTGGAAGGTCCACAGGTATAATCCTAGTCACTCACTCATATATATACATATGTATAGGCATACCCTGTTTACCTAATTGTGCAGTACACATCATGCAGCTAGCTCTAGATTGATGAGTTCACCGTCACAGTACTCACTGGAGGAAAGGAAGAGAAATCCCTTTTGATTTAGTTAATGTGTAGACTGTTTAGGATATTGATAAATAGTTTGTAAGAAGAGTTTAACAGTGAAAGAATTTTGGATGATACCTGAAAAATCACTAGCCAGGAATATCAGATTTAAAGCTGCCTCTGAGGAACTACAGGAAGATCTCACAGTGCTCACTGAGTAGGCAACCAACCTGCAGATAAAATTCAGTAGTAATTAGTGCTCATGGGTAGGACCAGGCACTTAAGGTCAGCTATGCACAAGCTCTTGGGCACCTCATTCCCACAGATTCCAAAGATTGTTATATCCTCAAGTCCTTTGAGAATCCAGGCCAAAGCAAATTGCCCAAGGTCACATAGAAAGCCTGTGGCAATGTGAGAGACTCAAGCCAGTTTTACTGAGGCCTCCTGCAACAACTTTTAAGCATAAGGCCACCTTTTTTTGTCCTTCAGCACACTTAAAATTGGGGCTCCTTTGCAATTATTTGTTGACACCAATAAAATTCTATGACACAGAGCATGAAAGAAAATCTGCTTTTATTTATCCTCACTCCAAATAAAGTAAAATATCTTCCAGAGCTTTATTGTTGCTGGCACGTTCTCCCAAAACCCTCTCAGCTGCACATTTCAGAGTCATTATTTAATACTAGTGATGCTGTTGCATTTCCATAATTCAGTTGTTCAATCAAGGTCCTCCACCTTTTTAAATGTGTAAGTCATAAATATGAAAAAAATAAATATTGTGTGCAATCTCTACTGACTGAATTAAAAGTCTTAAAGTAACTTTCCATGTTATGAGGACTGTGAAGGATTTGGCAGAAATGGTGCTAACAATTAAAGCAGCCAGAAACAGATTAAATTTGCTGATGACAGCTCATTTCTGAGATGGTTACAGTAAAAGTCTGATAAAAGCTTATCTGAAATTCACAGTTTTGACGAGGGTTCTGCTTATACCAGGAGAAAATGAAACACTTTAAATAGCTTGTGATCCTAGGAAAGGTCTACTTGATATTGCAGAAAGAAACTAGGCATTCCTGCTGCAGTTAAGATTGTGAAGTATTATAACCCTTTGTTTTCACAGCAGGGAAAATAAGTCTAAACTGTCTTGTAAGTGAAACCAAGGGCAATTTCAATCCATAAAGTGTTTTCAATGTTTTAAAAAAAGGGAAAAATAAAACCAAAAACAAAAACAACAACAACAACAAAAAAAAAACAACCAAAAAAGGGGAGAGGAAATATGTTTGAACCAAGAGGAAAATAAGAATTAGTTTGTTTGTTTTTATAATGGGAGAAAGAATCAGTCATCTCAGTGTAATGTGAATTCCTCAAAGCCAGGCATAACAACATACTGAGTGAAACAGCCTTGGCACTACTCTGGTGTGAAGTACATCTGCACATGGGAAGCACAGCAGCAGAAATCAGCTGAACCCTGAAGTGTGCACTCAGTTTGTCCTAACCTGTCTAGGTCTATCTGGTTTCTGCACCAGAGACCTGTTCCACCAGCTCTGTAGCTCCCTGTAAGACTTCACACCAGAAAGTTTAGCAGGAAAATGAACACGCTGTGTCTGGTTCCTTGGGCTGAGCATAAACAGAGGTTTTAAGCCACTCCAGTTGTTTCTTATGCTGTTTTTCATAGGTGAAAGGCTAGTATGGCATACAGCAGAATCATTTCACAGGAGCAGCCAGGAACAGGTACACAGATGTTATTCCAGGCAGTAATCAAGACCATCGAGACATGAAATGAAACAGAGCTAACTAAAAACAAACTGATGAAGGAAAACACTTTTGCACACTTGATACAAATAGACAGCGGTATTCACTGCCAGGGGACCAAGGATTTAGGCACAGTTTTTAAAGTTATTAAATACTTAAATGGTGAACATATCCTCTAGACGGTGTTTTTAAAGCACTGTCAGAAAAATGATTAAACGTTTGTGACCAAAATTAGTAGGAAGAAAATTTAAAGTATTTTTTTCGAGTCGGAGTACTGTCTAACTTGGAGACAATAGGTAGAGAATATCCATGGGAAAAAAGCAAACAACTTTGTCCACAAAGGCTTTTTTTGGTACCGTTCTCTGCATGGCCTGTTTTGATCCTTGTCAGACTAATCCTGTTTCTGATCCAGGAAGGCAAAGCTTGTGCTTAAGTTCTGCTGAAAAGGATTTAAGGAAAAGGGGGAAGGGGCAAGAAGAAGAAGGAGAAGGAAAGGAGGCAATAATCTTTTAGAAATGAGAACTCGAATTTGGTTAAAGCTGCAGCATGAAGACACCGCCTTCTTGTGCTGCATTTCATATATTAGATTAGTCGTACAGGGATTTAACAAGAAACATATCTTTTATTAAAATCGTGTAAATAAAAACATGTCCTTCTGCCCTCCGGCATGTCTACAGATGCATTTATTTATTTTACAATATTCTATTTAATTAAATATCTGCTGTTAGAGGAATAAAACTTTCTGAGATGCTTATACCTCCAAGATAAAACTGGGCAGGTTTGCAGCGGCATAGCTGACGACTATACCCCACAGTCTCACATGTGATTTGTGCAGAAGTTAACTGTTGCACAGTTGTGTTATCAACTAAATGGGGGCTTACAGAGTCAGCATTCAGTAAATTTGAATATCTTGATGGCTGTATCTCGACAGCTCCTTCACTGTGGAAACAGAGGGATTTTTATTTATAGGGAAACACTTAATGTTATTCAGTGTAACTCAGTCAGAAATGCAAGAGGAAAATTCAAATGAGGATGTGAACTTTGGCTTATTTGGTCCTCCAGAGAGAACATGAGGAAGAAAATTTGAATGAATCAAACTTTGTCAGAGCTCCTGACATTCAACTTCTTTGGTTTTGCTCTAGGATTGTCTTCGATTAACCTACCCATGGCAAAGAGCTTTTGGGCACATCTCAGTGGCCATTCGTTGTTCTGCAGTTCTTATACCTCGCATATCAGTCTTTCATGCTAGATAGCTCCACGACAAGGAGTTCACACATTTTTAAACTAAATAAAATGTGCCACATTTTCTGTGAAATCATTTTGAATGACTGACCAGTTCTAATTTTCCTGTGGACAAAAGATGATTTCCCCCTGTAACATTTTGGTTATTTTTTTGTTTTGTTGGGTTTTTTTTTTTGTTTGTTTTGTTTGGTTGGTTTTTTTTTTTGTTTTGTTATAAACAATATTTTTGTTGAATATGCATGTAGGTTTCAGATTTCTGTTTGAAGCTGGTACTTTTCAGATGACTTTGAAACCATTTTTTTTTTTTTTT
>VWZK01020973.1:5082-26996 GCA_013396935.1 Baryphthengus martii | reverse complement strand
CATTGTTTTATTACAAAAGTGTAGGGAGAATACAGGGACTTAGTCTTGTGTTTAACGAACGTTTTCCTACGTATGTATATACACTACTTAAAAAAAAAATATTTATTTTATCCATACTTCTTCCATGAATTGTAATTCAACTTTGAAATTCTCAATAATGTGTCTTTCTGTGAAGTAATATCAAGATTACAGTTAATATACTAGAAAAGTGGAGAATAAAATGAGTGTTCCCTATACAACCCTAGTCAAATGTTTTATTGCATGGTCAATATTATGCAACGTTTAATTACAGAGGTTTTTTTTTCAGAATTCTGTGGGAAACATGGAAAAAGGATGGAACTTCCTCCAATTTTTGTTTTTATTTATTTATTTTTTTTCCCTTAAACCAGATAAAAGATTCAGTTCTGAAAATTCCGTGGTAGAATAAAAGAAACATCAAATTCATTAACCTAAGGAAAAAATAGTCAGGCTAAAACAGGTTTATAAAATTATAAAACTAGCAAACCCCCAGATTTTAATTGTAATTATAAGGTTATGTTATAATGTTACAATACGTATTATGCAGATCGAGAGCAGACTGAGAAGTGATTCTGCCCCTCTACTCTGCTCTGGTCAAACGTCACCTGGAGTACTGTGTCCAGCTTTAGAGCCCTCAGCACAAGAAGGACATGGACCTGACAGAACGAGTCCAGAGGAAGGCCACAAAAATGATCAAGGGGTTGGAACACTTCTTCTACGAGGATAGGCTGAGGGACCTGGGGTTGTTCAGCCTGGAGAGGAGAAGGGTCCTGGGTGACCTAATAGCAACCTTCCGGTACCTGAAGGGGGCCTGTAGGAAGACTGGAGTGGGGCTGTTCACAAAGGCCTGTGGTGACAGAATGAGGGGCAATGGTTTTAAACTAGAGAAGGGCAGATTTAGATTGGGTGTTAGGAATAAGTTCTTTACCATGAGGGTAGTGAAACACTGGAACAGGTTGCTCAGGGAGGTAGTTGAGGCCCCATCCCTGGAGAAATTCAACATGAGGCTTGACAAGGCTCTGAGGAACCTGCTGTAGTTGAGGATGTCCCTGCTCACTGCAGGGGGTTTGGACCAGATGACCTTTGCAGGTCCCTCACAACCTAAACCATTCTATGATTCTATAGTTCTATGGTATGTTGAGAAATCTAGAAATGCTTGTCTGGGAAATTTTCCAGAGAAACATGTACAATTAATTTGTCTTTCCCCATATATTTTCTATTGTACTTCAGAAACCCACAAATAATAAACAATATATTAAACTGGATTTGTTTCCAGAAAAATTCAGATAGAGATTAATTTCTCTCTTTATTTAGCTTCTGTTTTCTGTTTGAGTTTTTTTTGTTTGGGTTGGTTTGTTAGTTTTTAGTGGGAAAGGGAACCCCCTCAAAAAAAAAACAAAAAAACAAAACAAAACAAAAACAACAGCGAAACCAGAGTTACAAATTGAAATTTCTGACAAGATCATTTCTACTTCGTCAAATAAAAAAACAAGCAAGCAAACAAACAAACAAATCTAAAAATTACAAAGAATAGCATTCTTGTATCTGGAAGTGTTAAACTATCTGTTCATGTACATGCATACATGTGAACAGGAACATATAGCAACAGAGTCGTTAGGCTACAGAAGAAAGATGTCATACTCAGCACATGATATATGTGCTCCGCTCATTTCAGTTTCTTTGTGCACCAGTAGCCTGTTTTGACAAGCAGAGTAGTCAAGCAAATAAATATATCTGTGAGCAAATCAAGACCTTAATATTTTTAAAAATCAATTGACTTCACTACATCACAATGTTTTCAGACTCTCTTTATTTGCCGTTATTTATGAATGGACAGACAGCAGCCCAACAGCCAGGTAATCAGACAAATACATATGAATGAAATAACAGTAATCACTGTTAGCTGCTGAAATAAATATTTGCATCAGGTTGTTGATGGGCAACTGCTATAAAAAATAAGTTACAGCTAAAATTTTATTTTTCACTCAGGTTTTCAATTTTGAGATCATTAACTCAGTAGATTCAGCAGCTTTAATAACATCACAAAATTTTAGTTACATTTTACCCACAGTGTATGACACTATGATTTGGATAGACCTCTTGCTAATGATGATGAATTAGTATGATAGCAGTGGAAGTTTACTGACATCAAGAAAAAAATAAAAGTAAAGCCTCCTGAAAGGAAACCTGTCCTAGTGCTCATCAAACTCATTAGAAATATTCGTTTTACCTACCTCCTTTGGATTCAATGTAAGAAATTTTATTTATTTATTTTTTTTTCTGAAATTTGTCATGAAAATACATTTTCTTTTTATTTCTTTTTCTTCTGAAAGAGCCATACAGACAGGACATCTGCATCCCATGTATTTTAATATCATTACCGTGTCTTTGAAAATACACATATATTTTCTGTCTTTTTTCTGCTTTCCAAAAATTATTCTGGAATACATTATGTTCAGCTTGGTTAACACTATTTTCTTGTACTGAAAAATAGACTTGCTGAAAATACATACTTTAAAAATATTTTTCTATATGATTTTATTAGATTTAATTGAAAAGATTACCTACTAGCTAAAACAGCTAGGCTGCCATATCTATTTTCCTCCAGATTGCCAGATATTTTATTTGTGTTAAACTTTTAGTTTCCTTTTCTTTTTTTGATTTTCACTTTAGTTTCCCTCTTTTTTTCTTACATCTATTTGTTCTTTACATTCTAATGTTTCATAAATTTATTATTTCTCTCCCATTTTAAAAGGACAAATATAAAGTAAAACAAGGAATTTGATACTTCAATACTTTCTGGACACAGGTGAGATTTTGAACAATTTTATATTGAATTTATTATTGCATCACTTTTTTTCCTGAAACTGAAGAAATTTTAAAAAACCTGGAAGTAGTAAAGACAACTATAATAGAAAATCACAAAATATGAACAAGCTGCAACTTTATCCATTTCTGTATATCCTCCATTTAAAAAAAAATGTTTAATAGGAAGAAAAACATTAGAATAGTTATCTGATTTTTCTTTCTTTGCCAATCACACAATGAAAATGAGTTTGGGTTTGTTGTTTGTTTTGGTTTTTTTTTAATAGAAACATAAAAATGTCATTTAACATCTAATGTCTGTCTCCAAGGTAATAGAGAAAAACAGGTGAGTGTATTAATCTGGAGTTCTTGGGGAATATAAGTGTAGTTCTATATTTGCTCTGTCCACACAGTGTTTGGTGGGGTGCAAAGACAAAGGGTATAACATTTTTTAACTTATTATATGATACACCCACTAATGAATAACTAAACTGCACTGAATTTTCTTTGTATTACTTTAAATTGCAAATTCACATCTCATTTGTTGATCTTACAAAATTTCTTTCAGACCTTCCTGGTATTCAACAGTATCAATTATTGACGTACTACTATACAACCTTATTGAACTGTTATTTTTTTTTCCCAGATAATTCAGTATGTGGGTTTTGCTTTAGTTTTCTTTTTCTTTTTTTTTTTCTCCCCATCCTCAGCCTCGTGTAATTTATATTCTTCTCACACATTTGTACTCTTATTTCTTTGGTCTTGTCTACACTGTAATATTCTGAAATACTGTTGAAGAGAAAAGAATATACAGACTTCTACCAACAATGCTGACTGGACATTGAAAACAGCTACATATAAAAAAACCTCATTTTATTTTCTTTTTATGTTTTAATGGGCTAATTTCTTCTACCTACCAAGCTACCTCTGTAGCTTTTCTGTACTACTGTAAAATACAGCTTTGCAGTTGTTCTTTCATCTGCATTAGCAGCACTTTCTTGGTGTTACAACATTTCTGTTCTAATAAACTAGTTTTCAAAACCCATTGAGTTCATAGCTTTCTCTTTTTCAATCTCTTTTTTTTTTTATTATTATTTTTTTTTTTTTGTATGGCCAGGGCATATGAAAAATATAGAGAGTCGATAATGTATCTATAATAATGTCCAATTCTTGGAGTCTTTACAGGGCTTTGATCTGTTAGTGGGTTGTACCTCATTCAGAGGATTGACAGCAAATATTACCCTTCTCTTGATTTTCACAGCTGATACAATAGAAGATCAGAGCTCATATAATACCTGATTTCCCAAGCTCCCAACCTTATGGATAATTGCTGCCCAGAGGGGAAATTTCTTCCAAGCCTGCATCAGCAAATGGTAAGTTTATATCACAAAACATGAGGATTTATGCTCCAATCTATTCCAAGGCACTATCAGACTCAAAAAAAACTTCATTTGAGGAGCAGAGTTAATGTGCAGTTAGCAGTTTTAGTGTATCTCACCTATTTGTCCAGAATTTAGTGAGATCTCCTAAAAATACAAGTAGGATTTTACAAGCAGGGATTCAACCTTACTGAACTCGAGCAAAGAAGTTACAACAACAGTACAAGATCTTGTCATAGTGCTTTCCATATCCTCAGAAGATCCATCTGTCAGTTGCCGGTCACTTTAACAGTGTGGATCAATACATATTAAAAATAATCAAGTCAAAACCCCATGAACTTTATTTCTTTTTGCTGATATGAGGGCTGTGAAAGGAAGACTTATTCAGAGGAATGTTAGCACTAAATTAAGTAAGCCATTAAGATTGACATGGAGGCACACATTTCTGTGTGTAGGGTCAATGGGTGGATACATCTACTTGTTCAGGCTAAGTATGAAGAGCAGTACAAATGTGTTTGTGAGCCTGCCAGAAATGCTGCTTTGCATCTCTAGCATCCTTTAAACTGCTACAGCAGTGGCTTCAGAGACTGGTCTGGGTCACTGAAGAGTGGTCTGCAGTGACTATATCAAATGATAATTACATAAGAATCCTCTCTGCTCTGTTTAGCAACCTAAAAGCAAAATATTCTGTACCACTCCCTATAGAATCAATAGAAAGACACAAGCAATTCATCCCATTCCTAAACAGAGAATGGGATGACTAATCCTTTTAGAGGGCTGCCTATGTCTTTCCATTTGCTACAGGGTGACTGGGTGAGAATAGATGACTAACATTTAGCTAGTGAAACTTAAATTACATGAATCCTTATATATCAAATATGTTTTATTGCACTAATTGACTAAAAATACTTGCTTAGATAACAGATAGTTCTAGAGTGCCATTGCAGTCAGCAGTACACCTCGTCAAGCGGTACCTAATGGAATTGGAAATCCCGGTTTCTAACCTCTGATGAACACAACAGATTTAAGCTTAATCTCCCTTAGTATCTGCCTTTAATAATAGCACAACCAATCTGATTTTGTTCACTTTCTTCATTTCACCCCTGCTGAGAATGGCACTCAGTCATCTGTGATACCACTGAGTAGGAAAGCAACCAATTCAAGGCTAACTGAACAAGATGGATGTGGTAAGAAGCCACCACAAAAGTATTTTTGTCACCTCTTGAGCTTTTCTGACCTCATGGTCTCTTATTTTATTATACAACACAGAAGGGAAGAAAACTTGCTAAAGTAAGATGAGACATAACATCAGGTTTATATAGAAGGACTGAGCTATTCGTAAGTTATTGACTGATGTATATTGGCCATGTGTCTGAAAGTTAAAAAAAATCCAGAAGGTGAACTATGACCTTTTCTTCTAGGACAAAAAGCACTTGCCAGAAAAGTTCAACATTTAAAAAGTCTCATTATTTTTGAAATGTAGAATCAGAGTTAAGGTAAGAAGATGTTCAGTCTTTCAGTGTGGAAAGTTATCCCACAAAAAAGACCTCTGATTTAACTAATTTTTCATTAAAATTCCACTTGCAAACCAGCACACCAAGCCCATAAAGACCCTTTAGACAGTTGCAGTGCCACTGGTTTCCTTGGAGCACCAATTCATTTCCCCACCTCTGATCTAAGAAGGAAGAAGCCATCTTCATTTAAGAAAATCATGCTGAAATGTAGGACTGCATTCCAGAGACCTTTCCCACTCTAGTAATAATAACCTGTTACCCATTCTGTAAATTTTTATTCAGACAATATGCATGTCAATTTATCTCACCTTTTCTCTTGGCAACTCTGCTTGCCTCACAAACTGCTAATATGTCCAAACAGACCAAATTGATTGGTGATTGCTTCTTGACTGTCACCAGTGGTGCCATGCAGAAGAATCCCTACTGAATCCAGTGCAGCATTCAAGACACCAAGTTTATTTTCTGTAACACATGAATCCTTATTAAAACAAACAAACAAACAAAAAACAACAAACAAAACCAACCAACCAAATAAACAAAACCCAAAAATATTCTGTGTCTTCACATCCAACTGTTGTTGAGTTTTCAAAACTAAGGACTACCACCGCACCTGCTGCCAACGACATCTGATGAGGTGATGAATGGAGTGACCATCCCTTGGGCAATGTGTGGCAAAGAACACATTTCTTCATCTATCCATCCCCATTCTTATATGCCTTGCTAAGTGGCAGTCAAGAAGCTAACAATCACCAGCCCGTCTCTTATCTATTATGGCAGGGTTGAGGCAACCAGCCGTCAGCAAAGGACAGTCAGGATCTGTTTCCAAGAATGAGGAGCAATTTTAGCTCCTGCTCAAGTAGTTCAGTTCCTAGGAAAGAAGTGAAACGAAAGGCAGCGTAATTGGTATGAAACTTCTCACTGTCCGGGCTCTACTCAGGCCTTGTTTGAAAGGAGTGCAGTGGGAATGAGCTTCTCCTCTCTCAGCTTGTGGAGATGTTTGCCTTTCCTTGGCAGGAATGCCACCAGCAGAATATGGTGGTACAGTGGTTCATGTTCATATCCTCTTTCTGTATACATTTACATGAATTCAGGAGAAACATTCTAATACCCAGATCTAGTTTGACTTTCTTTCTTCCAGTCTTTCTTAAATTATTCCTTTCCCTAAATAAATATGGTGCTGTGCTCGAAACTCTCTGGCATTCTGCTTTGGTCGATTGATTGCTTGGTGTCATTAGGAAGATAAAAATTATTAAAAAAAATACAAACGACAAAAATGGGACTGGGCTCTTTAAGCAAGACTGCTTATTTTGTGCATAGCCCTTTGGCACCTGCAGCCATTATTTGCACTGAACACTAATATTTTGAAGGCAAATACAGAGAAGAAAGATATATTCTTGATTTCTTTTTCAGTACCTTTTGGCTGCTGAAGATGCATTTGTGCTAGGACTAGGGGCAGTTTCTTTCAAGAAAATGTATTCCCTGGAGGCTCATTTATGCTGGATAATTATGCTTACAGTTATTTTAAGATAAAGTTCATCATGGAATACTACCTTCCTGTAAATCTACACTGACATCTTCATTATCTCAAACCTCACAAAGACATTTGGAAGATCTTCGTGGGTGCTGATGGGGGTTTAGTAATAGGATCTCAATAAAATTGCCTAATTTCCTTCTATAGTTTTTGAAAAATTTTTCTATGAGGATTATAGATTTTTTTATTATTATTATTATTTTAGAAAAAAGGAAGGAAAAAACTTTGCAGAGATATGAAGAAAGAAATAAGGGAAGCAGTCTTTGCTCTCAGATACCTCATGGATTGTATTTTTTATTGTTTTAAGTCAGAGACATAACACAGCGAGCTGTTACTTTTATAATTAAGTAATCAGTAAATGTGTAACTCATTTATAATATCCCAGTTGCACTGTACTTGTTAATTGATAAATACAAGAACAGGAGCAGCAACTTTAAAGTTTTGCTTTTGACACACAGTCCAGAGATTTGGAGCACAGGAATCCTTTTTTATTGCTGGTTCTGCCAGAACTCCTAAATGACCTTGAACAAGTTACTTCATCTCTTGTGCCTCAATTTCCATCATACTAAATGAAGAGGATAACTACAAAAAGAAGGAATTAGGAGGATAAATTTATGCAGATGTAAACTATGCACACACTGGGGCACTGAGGACTGTGGAGTGACTGCGCAGAGAAATAAAAAGCATCCAGTGGAATAGTTAGCTGTTGTTTCTATGGTACAGGGGGAAGAATCTGATGACTATCACATCTTTCCAAGTATGTATAGCCTCTGTATGCAATGACAACACACCTTGTTTTGTTTTGTTTGGAGACAGTACAGCTGCGTTGCTTGAGAGGAGTCTACTATTGCTTGGGTAAGGTTGAGTCTCTTTGTTACTACACAATCGAGGTCATGTAAACCATGTCATCGTGAAACGACTCTTTCATTGTATAGTATTTTCTTGATATCATCTGTGACGGGAAAAACAAGAGGAAAAACTAGTGTGGAACGATAAACTTGCCCTATTGGCTCAGTTTTAAAAAAGTACCTTGGAATTCAGTAAGGCCAAAGCTTACCCCACTAGGAACTGTCAACCTTATTTACTGGTTCAGACAGTGCTGAAGAGTAAAGAGATGCAAGGGATGGTAGGAAATTATGAGTAGTTTAAATGTTTCAGGTAAACACTTCGAGGTAGACTGCGATTTTAGTAATCCAATTCACCTCACTTCATCTCAACTCACCAACCCTGACTCCTTCTCATGATCCTTCTTATTTCTCAACAGTGTGATGCATGATCCACAGCCTCGGTACTTATCAGGAAAATATCTGACATGACCACATGGACTCTATCTATAAAATATGGCATTATTATTATTTTGATTCCTCCTTTTTATTTTTACTGCTGTTATTTTTTAACATCTGTCTGCGGCTGAGCTCCAAATGTGTTGTGTGAACATGAATGAGATGTCTGAACACTTCAATATGTACCAAACCCTTCCCCTCACTGGAAATACTGGTAAGAGCTGCCTTTTGATTATATTTCTGATCCTCATAGTTGACATAAAAATACCACAATAAAAACCTTCCTTAGGATATCTCAACAATTCCTTTTCTGTCCTGGCTAGAACCAAGGAATGCAATAAAATAGAAAGCAACTGAGAAAAATAAAAGGTAACTGAATATTTCACAGCTCTTAAAGGTGTTCATTCAAAGTTAGGTACTTCAGAGCACACAAAGACTCTAAGGGCAAGGGATACTGGTTTTATACTTGCAATATATACTTTGTATGCATTAGTAAAAATTACCTTGGAAATGGTTGACTTTACTAATGCTTCTATTGCTTGTTTTACATGACTGTCACTTGCATTGTGAGGTCACTAAGGCAGCTAACAGATGGTGCAGCAGGACTAGCAGCCATGAGGGATAGTTTACTAACAAAAGAGGAAACAATTTTCAGGATTTCCCTTGCACATTGCAGGATTTTTTGTGGGTATTTTTTTTTTTTTTTTTTCCTTTTGGACAGATCTCATCTCCTTGGCCTCAGCTTCATTGAATTTTGAATGTGAATGAGGATAAGTCCAATGTTAGCAACAAATCTATTTTATTTTCTCCCTGAGATTGTATTAGGGTTATAGCTTTGGAAAGCAAGTAACACCAGCTGGGTTATCTCTGTTGCCTATACCTCGAGTAGCTCAGGGTGTTGTTATGGGAAGACATTTATAGATCTCTGTATTGTTGTCAGTCTTAGCTCCTGACCAAACCCCATCTCTTTGTGTTATTTAGAAGGTGTGGCACTAGAATACAACAAGAACTCTCTAAAACAAAATCTTGCTAATGATGTTAAGAT
The DNA here is from genome assembly GCA_013396935.1 of Baryphthengus martii. Taxonomy (NCBI): domain Eukaryota; kingdom Metazoa; phylum Chordata; class Aves; order Coraciiformes; family Momotidae; genus Baryphthengus; species Baryphthengus martii. The sequence goes on along the minus strand of VWZK01020973.1, from coordinate 17,421 downwards.
TTAATGTGCTGAATGGATTTCTGGGTCTTATCGCAAAATATGACCGCAAGCCACGATGCTGGTAGCATAAAAACAATGGCAAGGTAGGCTTCCAGAGCAGCCATTTTGCACTGAGTATTAGGTCAAAGGCTACTTTAGCTGCAAGAAGCTGTTTTCCACAGGATGAGGAATCTTCTCTTTAAAGAATGTCTGTTGATATTTCACGACTTTCTCCTACATTGCAACTGTAGAAATTCATCCAGGCCTAGATCTGTAGGCTGCATTGATCTGGCAAGAACTTATGCATACACCTACATTTTGAGCTTTTAAAATCAACAAAGCACAGAGCAACATACCACGAAACAGTGAAACTGATAATTAGTTAAATGAGGAGAGGTTTATGCATATAGGTAAAATCATTACTGAAGTGAGTCACCAACTGCTCTTTCCTCAGGTTTTCAAATCCAGTTCCCCTCTTTCTTTCTCAAGAAAAAAAACCCAGAACAATAAACTTGCCTGGAAGTGAAACAGCTTTGTTAGACTATGCTGATGTCAAGTATGAGATGTACTTCTCATCACTGAACATGCCACGCAGCTTTATAGTGCATGTGCATCAGTATAGAAGTAACAGCAAAGCTTCATTATTTATGTGGATTAATCACTGATTCATGCTAGTAGGCTTCTGTAGGGGACTTCATAACTCACCTGTTCGTAAAGCAGAAAAAATATTTTCCAATGTACACTCCTAGATGTCCTTTATCTGAATGAATACACTTTGTATGGAAGACTCTATCTGAATATCTTTTGATGTATCCCATGTCAATTCTCATTGTCATGTTATTTATTTTATGAAGCTCAACCACTGTTTTAGGCGATGTCTAACCCCATCATAGGTCCTCAGAGAAGACAATATACTGTTTCATATAGTTATAACTGTAAAGAAATATAAAAGAGTTATAAAAAGTGTTTTCTCAGAAAGAAGTGTGTGTTTTGTCTGACGGCTCTGTCAAAATAGCTAAGGCAGTATTAACTGACCAGAGCAGCAGGAGCAGATTCTTAGGATTTGGATGACTGGATTTTGACAATATGTTTCTGTGGGGCCTTGGGTAGCTAAGTAGATTTGACTGCATTTCTGTCTACTAAAGAAAAAAGATAAATAGTGCATTTCATGAAGGACTTCCCTCTCAGACTTTACCCAAACACAACAATGACAGAAGAATTAAAAATCCAAAATCATACCTATTTTCTGGATAAAAAGGTTTACTTTTTAGTTCAAAGTATCTCTATGCTGAATACCCCTAGGCAAGGTTTTCATAAAATATGTGCATGTGTAGAGCTTGCAATGATACGAGTAGTGTCTGAACATGTTCCAAATTGCATTGCAATTAAATCTGGTGCCAGGAGCCTAGTGCTTCAGAGCACCAGTACTCACAGCGTCACCCACAAAAGCCAGCAAACATCTACTCGCTTTTTGACTTACCTAGCTGCCATTTCACTCTCAGGTGTATTTTACCTAGGAAACAATATGCCAGCAAACCAGCAGTTTTAGCATGGAAGATGTCATAAGTTGCCTCTTACAATGGAGACAAAGAATCCTCAGATTGTTACGGGTACAATAACAGTGCTACTACACCATGGAGCCAGGTATCATTTTGAAGGAAAGAAAAATAAATACTTAAAAGAAGAAAGCATTTTGTCTTTTTCTTTTTCCCAATTTGTTTGTTTGTTTGTTTGTTTTTCTTCCCTCCCCATGCCCTAGCAAGCAATAACATTTAGGAACACACAAATATCTGAAAATCTGGACATCTCAAACCTCCTAGTTAAGCAGTCTACACGCAGAGGGAAAGACTATGTTTTTAGGCAATGCTCACAGTATTAGCTTAATTTTAAATTAGGTGATATTACGACTATTGTTGCTTTTCTAGAAAGTAATAACAGAAAATGAAAGTACACTAAAATAAAGGTATTTTTAAGAAGAAGGTAAGAAAACTGTGTATCTTTTTGTTTAGTATTTTTTTTCACTGACAAAATGAAAAAATGCAGACAAGCGTTTCCTACCAAAAAAAATCTGAGAGCTCAGATGTTTTAAAAACATTTTGATGAAAAATAACGAGGTGAAAAGTCTACACTTCTACTGATATATTTAGTACTTTGAAATATCCTTTCTAAAAAAGATATTTTCTGTTCTAATCTGTATGCAGATATTTACATTTGGGAATGAGGCGTTACTGCATGGTATATATAAAATAAATGGAATATGGCGTTGCTATTTAATACATATTTGAAGGAGGCACAATTTGGGCACTAAAGACTCCACCTATACTGATAAACTGAACTATATCAAAAGATAGGCTTAAGCATTAGAATATAATTATACTATTTAATTATTCCCTTGTTAATTGCACAGGTTTGGCTTGTGCTGTGTACCACTGTCTCAGGCAGTCCCCAGCCAAAGATTCAAAGGCAGAAAGTGAAATAGGTTGTTCCCAGGAGGCAGCAAGAGCAAGGCCACCCTGTTTTAGGGTGGATACAGAGGAGCAAGAATGTTTAGTGATAAGTCCTCTGTATGAGATGGTTCTGGTCCTGATTCTTTCTAATTTATAATTGCCATGGAGATAATAATCTTAAGTTCAGCCGTGCCATGAATACCAAGAATTGCACCACTTCTTGAAGGGATGAGACAACAGCTGTCAGGAAGGCACTCTCAGTCCTGGTGTGAGGCTGAGATCCTAAATATGTGCAGTGTCAAATGATAGCAAGACAGCCAGCTCTTAGTGCTGTCACAGTTGTCACTATGAGCCCACTCTGCTCTGTCCAAGTGTGACCTGACCTGGTCTGACACAGCCTGTCCACTTGCCGTGCTTCTTCTTCCCTTTGCAATGCTGCCATCCTCCCCAGGATTCAAGTAGTGACTGCACTCCCACTTGCATTCATTTAGTTAAACCACTGCAAATCATCTTGCAGATGCTCCTCTTTCCTGCTGAAGATAACTAATTTACCCCATAAGTGTAAAACTAAATCTTTAGTGAAGTTTAACATTGGCGTATTTCAGAAGGAATCTATTTCTGACTAAGTAGAAAGTTTCATTAAAATGAATATATTTGACTTTGCAGCCTTTTGTATTAGTTGAACCAATTTGTATTCAAATGAAACCTGAAATTAAACTATCATAATTTTTAAAGTGCTTATCAACAGAAGTATGAATACCATTGATTTATCAGTTTATCAGTATTTGGCCCTGGACAGGACTCTGAACAGTGCTCTGAGCAGTCCTCTGAACTGGGATCGATGTTCAGGACAGGACTGAGCTATAGAATGCTGAAATGAAGAAAGCTTTTCAAACTTAATCATAAATGAACTTCAGAAAGTTGGTAAAGACAGATTATACTTTTTACATGAGTAAAGTGGCCAAGTTCAGCCTCTGTAGGGTATCTCTATTTATGACAAAGCAATCCAAAATCTTTGGAAAAAAATCATACTAGTCAAGAGCTGAGTTTAAAATTAGAGGTTATATCCTAATTGTCCATTTTTCTGTGGACTTTTAGTCTCTGATCCTCAATATAAGTTGGATGGTCAAACAGTGGAACAGGCTTGATAAAGAGTTGAGTCAAAGCCCCAAGCCCTTCAGTGTTTAAGAGGCATTTGAAGAATGTCCTTAACAACATATTTGAACTTTGTCAGCTTTGAATCGGTCAGGCAGTTGGATTAGATGATCATTGTAGGTCCATTACAAATTCAACAGTCTGTTCTTTTCTAAAAGAACAACATTTTGGTACTTTCCAGTTGTGTATTGAGCATCAGGACTCACAGTTTTCATGTGTTATTCTTTTATCCTCTCTGATCTTGCTTCTTGCTCTCAGCTCCAAAATAAGACCACATTCCTTCCTGATTGTTTCTGCTATTGTTACTGTTAACATTTGTTTTCGTCAAACAATATCAAGGAATGTCTGGAAAATCAATGTTTAATAAGTTACAGTAATGTTTTCAATTTCCTGTCATCTGCTTTAATGTACATGTGTACCCTGTCATTTCTCATCACTTTCTAAATCCATCTTGTTATCAGCAAGGTATAAGTTAATGTACAGCTAACTCTTTCCTAGGTGACCTTAAAGTTTACACTACTGAGGATGATTCACAAAAGAATCATTCTTTCTTTGCAGTGAAGGTGACAGAGGGAACAGCTTGGAAGCAGCAGTACAAAACTTTAGCAAGGACTTTCATACTTCAGTTCTGAAAAAGAAAAGAAATGAAAAAAAAAAATAGAAGAAAATAATTACATCTGCAACAGTTTTATCACTGTGTATCAAGAGATACTTTTTTTTCATGTCTTCTCCATGACAAAAGCAGATTTCTAATTCTGAATCAGTATGTCTCATAGCAGTATCTGAGAATACAACCTTTCACATTTATTGCTGTTACTTTGCCATACCTTTTTCCCTGCAGTGACTTATGTGATTGACAAAAAATACAAAGAAATGAGGCTGTGATGATTTACTTCAATACTTCCTCAACAGTTGCACTCAATGAGCTTAAAGGTATTTCCCAACCTAAATGATTCTATGATTCCTCTTCCACAAACATTGTGCTTTAAAAATTCGCTCAACGTAACAAAATCTAGATGAGGGATACAAAAGCAAAGCGTGCAAGGTTGGATTGCTGTGTTGCAAAGAGAAAGAAGCAACAACAGTAGTGGGAGAGGAGGCAAATTAAGAAGAATTTCACCGTCCTGAGGTGATTAATCCAGTCATCTGTCCACGTCTGAACAGCTGAATTAGTCTTATTTGGATATCTGTGTGACGCCAATTCCCTCTTAGACCAGCGCAAGTTCGCTGTGGAGATTAACTCTAAAAATGTAACGAGTAATGGCAGGGCTGCAGACCTCTTGAACAAGAGTCCTTGGCTCAAGTCTCCACCATTCGAATGTTTCATGGGTTGGTCACCGCAAGCCATTAAATCTCACCAGACCCAAGAGGATGGCTTATAAAAAGTGACGGGGTCACCTGAATGGTGCTGCTGGCACTGAGCCCATAGTCTTATTTTTTCTAGTGATTCTGCCAGACACTTGTTACTCACGGTTATGCTTTCCTTGTTTTCCTGTTCTTTTTAACAACTTTTAATATAATTGCTGGAGCATGCAAATGTCTCCCTACCCAGATGTGTTAGGTCAGCCTTTTTGTATGCAGGAAACTCTCCAGACCCAGATTTAGTGAAGAGCTGGGAGATGGAAAAGGTAGAGAAGTAGTGAATCTGGGAACAAGGGCCAAACCGCTCATCCTGATCCTGAAGACACTGAAAAGACTGTGAACTCCCACATAGATTTCTGCATTCAATTCATTACCAGTTGGTACTTAGAGATAACATTATGGAAGTTTTTGTTTCTCCACTTGGCTTTAATTGCCTTCCTTATTAGGATTTATCTTTCTGATATAGCAAAATATTATTTCAATAGATGCTGTAACGTTATGCAAAAGGAGTCGAAAATAATTTCCCATAGAACATTATTAATGAATGTTTACGAGTTTCAATGCGAGCAATTTAAAGGGCTCGGGAGATACCTGTCTTGAGAGCTCAATTCAGCATGATAGATGTTTGGTTTAAAATAAACTAAGCTTCATGTTTGGAGTTTTCTTTTTTTTTTTTTTCTTTTTTTAATTTTTTTTTTCTCCCTTCCTCTGGAATATAGGAAAGTGCTCTTCAAATGCTAACTAATCTAACCAATTTTGTATTGAATCATGAATGCATTTTAATTCACTATTCACACTGTTGTAGCAATGAATATTTCTGCATCCCTAGCAATATGTTAAAAGAGGGCTTTTTGCTGCTTTTTTTTAAAAAAAAAAACAAACACTTCTGCAATTTCTTTATACAGTCTGATTAAAATCCAATTAATTACAAACACAATTAAACCTTTCTACCCCAGTTTGCAGAAGAGGGCTGATGGAAGTAAAGTTGTCAATCAAAGATCCAACAGGGAGTAGTAACTTGTCATCTCCATAACTTGTAGTTAGTAAAAACGTAAAGCTAAAAAATGGCATTAACTGTGTATTGCCATATGTAAGTTTATTAGGAAATATCTCACTTCTTTGATTGTTGTTCTGCTTATCATCAGATCAATACAATTTTGTTTATATGGTACCTTTCTTGACAAAGTCATCCCAAGACATTTCACAATAATAAATATAAATAAAATAAAAAGGCAGTTAAAAATACAATAAAAGGAAATTAAACATTAATGTACAATCCAATCATATTGCAAAATCATTGCTGCCAAAGAACAATTTGATAGTACCCAAACTTTTTTAAAATTATGTTTTTATTGCTATTTTGAAATTTTATAAAGCCAATAAAAGACATAATAATAATAATAAATAACAAATAGAGATTACGCACAATATACATCAGAATTTCCCCCAGTTCAGATTGTCAATTGGCATAAATCAGCATCGCCTTGCTGACTTACATGAAGCTATAACAAATAATGTATACTGGAGACCAGGACCATTACATACTGACTTAAAAAAAAAGAAGAGTATAGTCCCCATATATATGTATGGGAGTTTGGTGTTGACAGTAGTTGCAAGGAGGTTATGCCTTTGCTTCTTTATTAATGTGACAGGAATTTCCCTATTGTATGGGGAACTTCTCCTCCAGAAGGTAAAAGCTAGGAATAAACTTCCTTTTTATGAGATAAGCTAGTGTTTAGAGCATCACATCATGCTCAGTTCTCATTCCCATTTAAGGATAAACACATCTCAGAAAAGTCGTATCTTAAAATACTAGTGCAATTACTCAGTTATAGGCTATAAAGGCACTAGTGTGGCATGAGGCAGGGAAAAAAAGGCTAAAGGAAGCAATTCTCTACCCTCTCTCTTGGAAGTGCGCTAAGCACTGAGTAAACTTAGTTTGAGGTACTGCAGAACATACCATAACCAAAGTAATACATGAACGCTCTTGATGGATGGAGGAACATCTGCATTATTATCTTGACCAGCCTCGCATGCACATAGCATAGGTCCTCCTCTAAACACCCCTATTTAAGTTAAAAAAAAAGGTGTTATTTTCATCTGGTGCTAGAGTCAGAACAACATGGGACTGTGAAGCTTGAATGTCCACAGGCTGATATGGCAGAGGTCTTCAGAATAACCATAGAACAATAACTGTTCAGTTTCACCTGGGAGCCAATGCAGTGCATCTCTAGGCCTGCCTCAATCTTGCCAAAGTGTTGTGAGCATCTCAGATTTACAACAGGTGAAGCCCAGGTGATACCACAGATCTAATCCTATTAGAATAGTTGAAGTGTAACATCAGTAAAGTATCTCGGCCAGATACTGTTATCTCCAAAGACAAATATGTTTGGACGAGGACAGGTTGAATAAACTACTTCTGTGATATTGTGAATATAAATAACTTTGACTGGCAAGTCACACATCAAGAACTTAGAAGTGGTATTTCTGGGTGTGACTATCAAAAACTTTCCATCCATATCTCAGAACGAGGTGAAAAAAATATGAAATGACCCAACGGCTTCAGTACAACATCTAAGTTTCAGTAGAGGTGCATTTGTGGGAGCAATGTAAATACAGCAGTCTGGATCACTTGCCACCAGGGCGTTAAAGTAATATCTTATTCAGAAGCAGTGCACTTAAATCAGTTCATAACGGGGTTATTGAAAGTCGGTTTGTGCTATGAGTTGAACGTAGTAGGCATCTAGGCCCCACACAACCACTCAATTGCTCCCCCCTCCGTGGGATGGGAGAGTGAATCAGAAGGGCAAAAGTAAGAAATCTTGTCAGTTGATATAAAGACAGTTTAATAGATAAAGCAAAAGCCACACACACAAGTAGAGCAAAACAGAGAATTCATTCACCACTTCCCAACAGCAGGCAGGTGTTTGGAACCATATCTAGGGAAGCCAGTCTCCATCACATGTAACGGTCAATACGGGAGACAAATGCTGTAATTCTGAATATCCCCTCTTCCTCATTTTTTCCCCAGCTTCTATTGCTGAGCATGACATCATGCCATGTAGGACATCTCCTTTGTCAATTGAGGCCAGCTATCTTGGGTGTCCCCCCTCCTAATTTCTTGTGCACTGCTAAGGTTTAGGGTCAGGGCAGTCCGCTAGACCTATAACACACGCTCTCTGTTAAACCCTCTCCCACGCCAAAGGGGAAGACAAAGGGATTAAGGGTGAGAGACTTATCAATTAGAAAAGAAAGCTAGAACAGCTTTAATCAAAATAATAATAATAATAATAAAATGGAATATACAGAAATATAGACAAAACCAGTATCGAACCCAGCCCCTCCAATAGCAATGACATCACCTTCATTACTGATGCTGTGGAGCCGGCATTGGGGTCCCAGGCTGAACTCAGAAGCAGACAGGAACCATGTTCAGGAGCTGGATTCAGGAACACACAGATTGGGATTGAAGGCAGAATGAACAAAGTACTCCTCTGGTGACAGTTATTGAATAAGAGAAGAGTCTTTGCCCTTGTGATCCCTCAGTTTTATACTGAATATGATGTATATGGGATGGATTCCCACACTGGTCAGTTTAGGGTCACTTGTCCTGTCAGCTCTTCCCCACAGGTACCGCCTTTTACTTTCTGCACCCCCCCAACATGGTCCACAAAATCCAGCAGTGGCCTTGGTCTGCGCACACCAATCCTTGGTACTAACTCTAAACATGGAGCGTTATCACTGCCAGAAGAAGACACTGCCTGTGAAAACATGCTGCTGTCTTCAGAAAGCGCAGTGAGTTAGAAGAACTGAGCTGAAAAGTAAAATCATTAGTTCTATTCTAGCTCAAACCAGGACATGCACCCCCAGCCTACTCACCGGTGGAGTGGTGTGAGAAGTCTTTGATGCTATGTAAGCACTGCTCAGCAACAGCTGAAACATGGGTGTGTTAACAGCACTAGTTTTGGTCACAAATCCAAAACATATCACCATATGAGCTACTGTGATGAAAATTAACTCCATTCCAGCCAAAATCTGTAGTTAGAAACCTATCAAAGACAACATAAGGTTGTTGATGGATTGAAAGTGTCATGAGATAGACTGGGCAGAGGAAGATCTGGGAATAGTCAGGGAATGGTTGTGCCAATATCACATCCCATCTGGGTGATCCCTAGACTACAGGTGGTCCACCTGGGGATATCACTTTGCCCTTTCAGCAGCATAAATTCAGCCTGAGGATAAACTGTTTTCAAATGCATCTCCCCTTACCACAGCAATTTTGAGCTGATTCAAAAAAAGAAATTCAGTCATTATATCTACTTTAAACTGGCCATGTAATATTAGATGGAACAGGCAGAGACTGCCAGGCCTGATGCTCAACAGTATACACACTAAAGAGCACTTCAAAAAGAAAGATTCAGCTGGGGATTTTCCTGGTCATCTAAGCTAGGTTTCTGTAGATTGACCTCAAGATGTCTCAGGCTGAAATTTTGTCCTCAAGCTTTGCCTGTGGCTTGCTTACATGTAAGAACTTAGCAGAGATAAATTTACTAGCTGCCCCACTTCTCTTACTTCTCACATTGACCTCAAACTCACTACTGCAAGATGTCCTCTGTAGTGTCTGAATTTGCTTACTCCCCTGCATGTTTTGTTTTGTTTTGTTTTGTCCTTGTCCCTACTCCACCAGTCTGTCTCCCTGGACGATGGGGCTACAGCAAAAGGAACGTGATTAAACTCCATTCATCCCACAGAAATATCTAGCTTGTGTCATGTACTCTGTCATCTGCTCTGGGGCCATCAGGAATGACAGTTCAATGTAGAGAAGAAACTCATAAAACTCATGAGAACAATTAAAGAGATGATAGTCTTGGGTAATCTCTGCTGCATGAGAACTTGGTAGGCTTCCATCACCTACAAGACTCAATTGCTCAAATGTATGCTGCAGGCTATTCATACTGGTTACTGACAAAAGTCTGGGACATAGTCATGTGTGCGAAACCAGGAAGATAGCCCACATTCGAGAAAATATTAAAATCATAGCCTAAACCTGCCTTTTTTTTAGCACATTCATGTGCTTATCTCTAATTGAAATCAACTGTCCCTTAGCAGTAAGTATGCCTCTGGATATTTTTCTTCATACCGACGTTAAACGTTTCTTTTTATTTTTTTTCTTTTTTTTTTTTTACTGAAATGACTGGCCCTAGCCACTTGTGGTCATACCCAAAGCAAAGAGAAGTCAACAGTGAGATTCACTTTATCAAGTTTCAGTCTTCAACATCTTTACTCCTTGAGACACTCTGTGTAGTCAGTGGAGGGAACCAGGACATGATTTGATTTATTTGTCTCAAGAGAGCTGTTTTAGGGTGAGTTGAAGCTTATCTTTATGAGTTCCTGTTTGTTTTGTTTTGTTTTGTTTTTCCCCACTATAAAGGGAATCTACAAGGACTATAAAGGGAATCTAGTGCAACTGATTTATATTTAAATGTTTACATTTAGTCAGTACCTTTAACTTGTACTGTGTAAAGGTGCGAGAAGTAATATTTTAGCCAAAGATAAAACATTTTTTTTTTTTTTATCCAGAAATTCCTCTGCACCAATCCTTAGTCTGACTCCCTTCTCCATGTTTTTTGAACAAAAGGATGTCTCTTTTCAATAGTGGCTAATTCAGTTGTGAGAGAAAGTGAATGACTGGGAAGGGTGTAATAATTACAGCACAATGTGATGATCCTCTAGTGTATTCCCTGAAGAAGTATGATCTCAGAGAATTTCAGCTAGGCCCTCTTGAAGTAATTACTGTCAATTCATGCTTATCTGCTGGCTCTCTCAACAGGTTTTCTTTTCCTTGCCTTCTTTAGTGAAGATACTGATTCTGACGAAAGGACCCATTTGTCAAGGAGTCGGCATGCCAAGTTTTCTTTCCCTTTCTTTGCTGAAATTATGCAAGAGATTACAGTCCAGCCTTAACCAATATGTACCTTATCATCTAAATACTAGAGCGCATAAATAATCAATGTAAAATGGACATTGGTGGCCGCAGATACAGCTATGTCATTCAGCAGAGGACTGCTTGCCCCAACCACTTCTGGACATCTTAATTTTAAGCGTGTGAAATCGCAAAGGGCTTTTAAGTAGATCACCAAAGCTGATTAAGTAATTGCAAAGTCTATAGTTGTAATAAACCTCTAAGAGATTTTTGAACATAGACTCTTCCCCTTAGGGACCACATTGTAAGTGAATACATCCAAGGAATCTCTCACAAGTTGGATGTTTCTTACCCCTAAGAAAACAAGGAATAGATTTCCTTGAGCTTCCACAGCAATGACCCTGACTTCAGCCTGACTGGGGGTGGAGTAATAATTACAGCATACATGTCTGGTTACTCTCCTAGAGTTTGGACAGGGGACTTTCTACTTATAGCTTGTGCATAAGCCTGATTTAGGCAATAATAAATTCAAATCCCCTAATGACTAAGTGACGATGGATTCCTAATCTAATCACTACATCAGTTACTTTTAAGTTCTTGAATGGCAAATGCAATTGACTCAGACTACCTGTGAGGGTAGCAAAAGAGACTGCTACTTAGGCTTTACTATCTAGTACTGCAAAGAGTAAATTTCTACGAGTCAGAAAAATCACCTGGTCTGTTCACATGTTTTCAATAAAATCACAAAAGTCATATAACAACAACTTATTTGGACCAAAATTCCCATCTTCATTTCTTAAGACTACGGAGCTGACCTGAAACTGTTAAATTCTCTGAAAGTCTGCATGATTTGAGATCCTGAACATAAATTCTCTTCCTATGTAATTTCCAATAACATAAGCACACCCTAAGAAAAGAACTTCGAAGTCCATCTGTATCATTTTGGCAAGTCTGCAGCTGTTGCGATGCAGAACACAAAACCAGGTGTAGGGCTTGAGTATCTCACTACTAATCCAGCCTCTGTGGCACATATATATCTGTGTCACTAGCCAGGGTTGTATTTTGGCATTTGTATGTTGTTGTTCAAGAGATTACTTCTCTTTCCTAAAATGCAATATTCACTTCTGTTGTTCAGTCAGTCTCCACTACCTAGGAGAAACAAAGGTAGTCACATGACGAAATGTGTGGTGTGAAACTTCTACCTTTTTTTAAGCATAAATTCTAGTTTCAGGGTTACCCATATAACATGTGAAGGGTAAAATAAGAATGAAATGGGAGAAAGGTAGAGCTTTTCAACCTGACAGTTTGAAGAGCATGCTTTGGCTTTCTCAGATGCTAGCATTTGCCTCGGGATTTGGGCTTATTATGAGCTTGATTTGGCTGTCAATGAACTGATCCAAAACAACTTCCTCATACTAGTTCCTCCAAGCCATATAGTCTCTCTGGAGGACAGGTCCTTTTTTTGTTTGTTAT
>VWZK01020969.1:174605-195106 GCA_013396935.1 Baryphthengus martii | reverse complement strand
CCGGGTGGGCGCTGGTCAGGGCCGCCGGCCGCCTGCTGTCCTCCTCGGTGCCCCCCACCGAGGGCATGTCCGTGCTGAGGCTGGTGATCTCATCATCAGTTTCTTCTGGAGTGTTCATGGAGAAGCCAGAAGTGCTGCCTTCGCAGAGGTAATGCTCTCTCAATTTATTTTCAGCCATTTCCATAATTTCAAGCACCTGTTTTTAACAACAAGAGTTGTGAATGCCAAGTAATTCCTGTACCCCTGCTTACATATATTCTCTTATGTCGGCACTCTCAAAAATAAGGTAAGGCATGAATGGTGTTAACTTCAGACCTTGCTGCCAAGAAGGCTAAAATCTTGGTCACGTATTTGAAATATTACCTCTGCTATGTTAGAATTCTTCTTTCTCAGACAAAGGCAGACGCCTGAGGCAAAATCAACAGCAACCTCTTCCAGCAAGCATCCTGCTTTCCTGTCCAGATATTTACAGCAGATTTCCTTGGCAGCTAGCTTTTCAACATTTTTGACTTTGGAGCATGAGCTTTCTTTCGCTATTTGAATTTCATCAGCAATCATATCTTTCTGTTCAAAGGAAAGAGACACATTAGCGCAGGCAAAATTAACACAACCATATTTTTCTATCTGAATCACTGAGAACATGAGTCTTTCTATATATTTGTTGTCATTGCCCCTTAGTGGCTGGTTTACAGACCAAAGAGCTTTAAGAGTCTCCAACTGCCAGAGAGGTTTGTGTTCCCAGGAGGGAAGAGGCTGAAGGTTTTCTCTCTGTGTGGCCAATGTCAGATTCCCTAAAGCAGACCTAGCTCTTCTAGGCCTGTGCCCATTTATAGGGATGAAAAATATTCAACACTGCTGAGCTGCTTGGAAATTGTACAAACGAATCTTATCGCCTTCCCCCAATAAACGGCAAGTCACAGGAGCGTATCCAATGGAAGGAAAACAGGTGGAGTCTGATTCCATGAGGATGGTGTCAGTGAGCCTGGCCAGTCCAGGTGCTTGTGTAAGCAGTTTGTGCAGTTCTGATCACAGCCTGGTCACGTTGGCCAGGGTGTAAATCCCAGACACTAGTGCAATATAGGAACACCTGATAAACACGATGATGATGAGCAGCAACAGTTACCGCCTACCCAGGTTTCCCCACTAAGTGTGGCTAGTGACACCTCAAGCACAAAGCCTTCTGTCTTAAATGAGGGTGTATTTAAACACCAGTTCTGCTGGAGTAGCTCCTAAAACAGTCGTGCCAACTCTCCTGAGTGGGGTGTGTGAAACAGGAACAGATCCTTTGCCTGTGTTGAGAGGCAGGGAGGCCACTGATGTTACTGGAGCCAGGATATGGCTTCTAAGCATCTCTTCTTCAGGGTGTGTACAGCAGACTGCAAACTACAGACTGTGTTTATGTAAAATGAAACTTCATTTTACAACAGCAACCCCCTTCACTCCCGTTGATATTCATTATTCCTGCTTTTTCTTACCAGATAAATGGGGTCTCTTCCTTCATCCAGTGCCTTGATCCCTGTCAGTATCTCTGCTAAGACCTAGAAAGTATATTTGTAAGATAAAAAAGTTTGTTCAGAATTAATTCTGTTTTTAAAAATGCATTTTGTAACTAAAGAAATACTGAACTGCCAGGGCATTTTGAAATGATATTTTTACTTCACACGGTTTAACAATGCTAGATCTGACCCATCTTTAGATCTACCTCCTGGGCCAAGTTCAAATCTTAGAGTTAAGTACATTAGATATTGTTGAAACAAAGGATGAGAAGAAATAATTCTAAATGCAGATAAGAAATCAAACTGAACAGGATAGCTTCTTATTTACATGGAAACACCTGGAGACAAGTGGCACCACAGACTATCAATTATTTTAGTTCAAGTTCCAAATGAACAGGTGATGTTTGTAGCAGTTCATGTGGCAAATCTGTAAGAATTCTGAGAACCTAACTGTAGTCTTTCTGCTGCTCTTTTTTTTTTTAAACAATCAGCAGTAATAATTTTTTTGCAACAAGAAACAATTTTGTTTCTGTGGTTTCAAAGATTCACCTCACTTTGCCACAAATTGAAGTGTATTTGATGCGTGAACATAATTAAACCCAGGATTTCAACACGCTGTATGGTCAGCAACGATGATACGAAGCTGTGGGCAAAGCAGCTCTATGAGGCACATGCTCTTGTATCAACTTTACCATCTAGAAGCACCAAAGAATGCAGCAGAACATGGAAAAAAGGCAACTTACCACACCACAGCCAAATACATCAACTTTTTCTGTTAACTGCCCATGTCTGATAAAATCTTCCGGCAAATAAGTAAGAGAAGCTTGTAGGACTTTGGTTTTCATCAGAGCATATTCTGACTTTTTGTCAGAAGGATACAGTCGCAGACCTGAATGTCCAAGCTTTGGTGTAAAGTTTTCATCCAGCAAGACATTTGAGCTGTGATAAAGAAAGTGAAATAACAATATTGGTCAACTAACTACTTTAACTTAAGGTAAACAATTAAAACAGTTTTACACATTAAAAGTTAAGCTCTGGAAGTTTCCAGCGTTTGGCCTGCTGTGTGTGAATGAAAGGATAAGGAATGGGAGAAAGGGAGAGGGGGAAGAACAAGCACTCCAAAAATTACTTCCAAAGAACATAATTCCATCATTTAGAAATGAGAGGCATTATACACAAACTGGTAACACCCCACAGAACAAGAGACAGCAGAAAGATACTGCAGATGGATTTCAGAACCACATGAACTTTCAGCAATGATTGGTAAAGAAATCTTGGAATAACAAGTGACCAAGAAAGAGCTGATGTGCCAAAGCCCTCACCTTTTGATATTCCCATGAAGAATTCCAAAATTATGTAAATACTCTACAGCTCGGATCAGTCCTATTGAGATGCTGACTCGCATCTCCCAGCTCAGTGGAGCAGAATCATCCTGCCAGGAAGTGAGGAAGAAAATGGTAATTTATAGAATATAAAACTGTAAGCTATTAGTATTTTTGAAAGCCAAAGGCCTAGTTTTAGTCCCAGTCAAAACTCCTCCTGAGCTAAATCACAAGTTCCATCCAAGGCAGAAACTGATGACTTCTAGGGGAAGGAAGGAACTTACTCTTACATATTGTGCTGCACACTTTGCCTGGGCAGGACACAGCCAGAGAAGGCTACAGCAGGATCACGCTTGTGATCATTATAGTCATCCTAATCATTATACTAATGAATATGGTGATGAAGTCGGCAGAAACCTATTTCCAAATCCAGTTAGATATTACAGCACGAATAGACACAAGTTGCAGTCTCCTTATTACTTTAAGAATCTGAAGGCTGCCCGTCAGAAACTTCCTGTTGACTTGATTTGCTTTGCAGTAGAAAAACTGGGAGAGCTGTGGCCTTGTAGCACTTGGAGTCAAGATACTGGGGCATTTTTATATGTTTTTGTCTGTCTCAGAATTCAGAGATATAACTGCTTTTCATACAGTAACAGGACAGGACTTGTAATGACAGAGAGATAACAGACCCAGGTTATTTGCTTACTTGACACTGAAGTTTATTCTGCAGGGATCCATTGGGCAGGTGTGGATAAATCAGACAGTGCAATCCGCTTTCTACTGAGAAACCCAGCAGCTGCAAAATGTTGATGTGACAACACCTGCAGGCACAGATCAACGGCATTTGGCAAATTAAATTGGAGCAACACAGAAAAGTACATTCTTGAGCTGGAATAAATTCCTTAATTCAAAGCAACTGGGCACTGTTCCCTGCAGCTGGAAGCACAGAATGGCCCCGAGCAGGACAGCAGCAGCCTGGCTGAGCACCAAAGGGAAAGACCACGGCAGTGCAGCC
Organism: Baryphthengus martii; assembly: GCA_013396935.1. NCBI lineage: Eukaryota > Metazoa > Chordata > Aves > Coraciiformes > Momotidae > Baryphthengus > Baryphthengus martii. The sequence continues at coordinate 191,273 of VWZK01020969.1, read as the reverse complement.
CTGGTCTGGGCAGGCAGGAGAGAAGCAGAGCACCGGTTCCCCACCAGTCCAGGACTGGCAGAGGCCCCGCAGTAGCCCCACCAGGCGTGCGGTTTGCCCGGGGCTCCCACGAAGGCCGCGCAGAACCCGCGAAGGACACAGCGCCTGGGGGGCCGACACATCGGTCTAAACCCAAACACAAGAGCAGGGTACGCGCAGACCGTGCTCAAAAGCCGAGCACTTACCGAAAGCAAATCTGTACTTCAGTGTGAAAGAATCTCTGGGTGGCATCTGGGCTTGTGCACTCCGTCTGAAACAGGAAAACACGCAACCGAATGTTAATAGCAATTATTAAGATGTTGCATTTACATGGATCTGAATGATCTGACAGGCAGGTATCACCAATGGCAACTTCGTGTCAAAGGCAACAATTAATTGAAAATTAGAACAAAAACCAGTGTAAAGACACTTCTGATCCAGTCATCAATGCAGGCTGCTCCCATGGACAGAACTACTCACAGAAGTATCTCTCCTATGAGTTTGCTGAATCTAGTTGTACTTTACATCATTTCCCTTTTACCTCTCCTCTTGTGTAGCCGTTCTGGTTCCCTGCCCATACAATATTAAACAACAACTGCTCATGTTCAAGAGATACTAATAACATACCCCTTTCAAGAGATACTGATAACACACCCCCTTCAAAGATGAAGAAAAGGTGGAGTACTTGCCTCTTTCAGCCTTTTGATGACATACACTATGTTGTTCCTCTGACCTTTGTAGACGTCTGCAAAAGTCCCTTCACAAATTCTGCTCTTGTCACTGAAACCATCCGTAGCGTTTGTGACTTCCCTCTGGGTCCACAGGAGACTCCCGCTGGGGAGATCAGTCATTGTCTCCTGCTGAGGAGCAGAAGAGCTGCAAGGCTACACATTTGTAGAAGAAACAAGTTTATCTCATGAAAATGTGTAGGCTTTTTCCTTCTTTCAGATGTCATAGTTTCTTTTCCACGATCTAAGCAATCACTGCAGTGGTTGAAAGCAACCATGAAAGGTCCTGTGCAAGCACCCCTTAGGGCTTCCCTTCGCAATACCTGCCCTGATGTGCTTTGCCAAAGTTGTGCATAGTAGAACAGAATTGAAAACAGTTACTAAGTTGCATTCCCACCGTTCCCAGAAAACAAACTTAATTTTGTTTAAAAGTCCACCCCCCTCCTTTTTTTTTTAAGTGATGTTAGTTTAAGTTACAAAAAATATCAATCTTTTATGGCTGAGTCATATATTAAGAAACAGTTGGATGAGAAAGTAGGATCCCTCATGATGTGCTGGTGGGAACTTCACAGCTACTTCTGGAGCATCTGGTGTGTGTTGCACAACAACTTGCTGCTTCCAGCGTGGCAGGTCCTGATGCCAACTGTTATTACAGTTCCACTGTGGCCTTATCATGCACTTTTCACAACCTTAATGTGCTCCAGGCTTGAGAAAACAAAACATTAATTCCCTCTCAGGAAAGTCTGAAACAGTGGCATTCTGTGTGGCAATCTTCTCTTCTGGCTGGTACCTTCAACTTGGAAGGTTATTTTGGAAGAGTTTAAAGTCTTAAAGCACAACCTTCTTTAAAAAAAACCTCAAGCAAAATAAACCAAAGAAAACAGGCCAAGACAGAACCATGATGGGACCAGAGTGTGCACACGGATCTGGGAAACCCTCTGAGGACCCACAGGACAGCTCTAGCTGGACTGTCTGAAAGACAAGGGAGCTACAGGGAGGAAGGAACGGGAGATGGTGTGTTGAAATCACCAGGAACACAAGACAAACTTGCCACAGTGAGACGGTTAAGTACAGGACCAGGAGCTCAGGAGAGGTGATGGAACCTCCATCCTTGCAGATTTTCAACTGTCAGCTACACAAGACCCTGACTTAAATTTGATACTAGCCCAGTTTTGAGCCAAAACCACATTTTAAGCATAAAATTCAACTAAAAGAAGAATGCCGTTATTCCTAGTCAGTGGGATATATTGCACTGCCCTATGACCACACCAGAAATATTAAGTCCTCTGGAAAATCTGTGCTGGAAGTTACTTCAAAATCAGGTGCTATTTGTGGACATGTTATCTGTGCTGAGCCATGCACTTTGCAATGTTCATGTTCCCCCTCACTGGTCCTTCACTGGCAAAAAAGGTGACGTAAACCATAAGTAAACCAACTGTAGCATTACTATTTTATGCAGTCCAAAGAAGCTGTAATCGAGCCCCACTTCTTCCCCAGATCTACATTTTATACAAGCAGGGGGATAAACTTTAATAGAAAAACTACAGAATGTCATAAAGCCAATTTTCATTGTTACAATCCATGAGCACTAAAGGGATTTACCTTCACGCTTGATGAGACGGGAGGATTTGACTGTAAGGATTTCAAAAGGTCTCTTGGGGGAGGTGGTGGAGAAGGGAGTGAGTAGAAAGGTCCTTCAGAAACAGCACCTGAAACTGAAATAATAGCACTGAAAAGACACCTTATTTTTGTAATAACACAGCCCGTGATTAATTCTGAATGTCTGGGGTATTTTTTTAATTTCCTAACCAGGGCTAATCTGTGACAAGCTGTCAAAATGCAAAACCCTGTGTGAAGACAGGGTGCTATTTCCCCGTTTCCTCTTTGCAAGGTGACTCTGGAGGTCTCTGTAGTCCTGGCTCAGGAACACAGAGCTCCTGACGTCTCGTCTCGGCCTGTCCTGTGGTTCTGCTGCCCCCTTTCCCAGGTAGAGGGCCCTGCTGATGCGCGCACAGGTCCCTTTGTGCTTGGATTTACTTCACATGGAGAGAGGGAGACGGGGCAGGAAATGTGTGGACTGATCTAGTCTTAGTATGGAGCCGAGGTGGGACCAGGCTGTTCACCTGGGCGATGTCTTGAGATCCCACAGGACGGATATTGCCAGCATCTCTCAAGGCCGAGAGAGCTACTGGAAGGGAGGAACAGGAGGCCGTGTGTGAAAGTGAGGAACGAGCAGCTGAGGAGACAGCAGTGCTAGGAAAAAGGTGAACCTTCAAACGTGGCCATTCTGTAGAGCTCTATATTCACTACACTATGTGCCAAGCATAAAGGGAGGCGGCTTTGTCCATGTGGTCGTGTCGGTGTTAGAGCAAATTCAGCATCTAGTAGTTCCCTACCTGCCGGGGGTACTCCCAGCTGTGAACAGTCTGAGGATGGCAACAGGCTTATCTCCTTTTCTCTCTCTGTCCTTTTGTTTTCTGTGGGAGTTAAAGAAATGTTCTGCTTAGGCGGCTCTACCAGCTCTTCTTTCTCAGCGGTGGTAATGTTACAGGCTGATGTCCCTTCAAAAGAGAAGAAAGGAAAGATGAAGATTACCTGGGAAAGTAGAGTCTGACTCTATAATCAGTTATCAGGAAATAATCCCAGTCAGGAAAACTGACTGTACAAAGATGCTTTCGATTTACAGTGATTTGAAGAGTATGCACCATAGAGGGACTTATTAAAATTAGATTAGGCTGTAGTCAGGATGGGAAAAAATAAAGTAAAAAAAAAATCAAGATGCTGTGATATAAGAGGCTATCAAAATCTCCTGAAGCAGCAGCAGAATTCTTACACATTCAAAGCTGAGGCTGACAGGGAGCTTGTACAAAGCACTGGGAGTATCGAAACAAGCAGGAAGTGGAATGTTTCGTTTGCAATCTCTGCTCCTCCCAGTAAACCAAGAGTGAGCAGAACTGTTTCAGAGATGACAAACTACAAGTTTCAGTGTGCTGAGGGTTGAAGAGCAGAGGCATGTGAAAAAAACATAATGGCAGAAGGGGGCATGTTCACATCCAGGACATTTCTTCCTGTGACCTCTCTCTGGGGTTTGTGCCCATTTTGTTCAGTGCCCCCTAGGAATGCATGACTGAAAGAATGAAACTAGGTCTTCAAACTAAAACTCAGAAACATCAGCTCTGTGTCTTTATTACCGTGTCAGAATGCCACGAAATCCCAAATTTTACAGCTTTTTGAAATGAGCTGTCAGTCTGTAGAGATTCAGGCAATACTGACAATCTCTGTATTCTGCAGTTGTTGGGTTTTCCTTCCTGTACTTTAACCTAGAAGTCTCTAAAATTAGAATCACTTCCCTCTTTCAACCTGTTTTTTCAGGGTTTTTCATGAATTTTGCAACTTCCTGCACATCAGACAAAGAGGTCATTGCTGAAGCTAAAGAACTGACATTAAAAAAAACAAAAAAAATCATGGACATCCAGAAACTGGAGTAGAGTAGTGAACAAATTGTTGAAGGGAGGTAGAAGTCTCCTGGAAGTAACTTGCCAGCAGAACATCTACCTGTGTGTCATGTCTGATTCCTTTAAGTCAGAATGAATATAATTATGGTGACGTGAGAATCGCCTAGTTCTCTGAAGTGCCCACTAGAACAAGCAATGAGTTTCCTGTCTTTGCCCAAGAGGAATCTCCTGAGTAAGCATATTCAGATAGAGATTAAAAAAAAGCAAAAGTAGAGGGTAAAGAGTTCAAAGATTTGCATAAACCTAAAAAGATCCTGCTAGAAATCACTTCTGCTCACAACTGAGGACACAGTGGAATGTCAGTGTTGGGTTAGTTCCAGAAGACACTAACTGCTTCCACATGGCAGAACAACAGAATAATCCAGACTTTCTGCTCCTGAAATTAGTAGGAAGTTTTGCTGTGGACTTCAGCATGAAAGACAACTATTAGAAGTTTTCTAAAAAGATCGTTTCATCGTCGTTTTGCAACTTACTGCATTCGAATGGATCTGGGACAAAAAATAACATAAATCATCCAGACACATAACTAAAAATTGATCACTCCACGGGGTTTGTCTCTTCCATCCTTTTTCACACCCCCTTTATCTGGCCTTCATGTTGCTTTACAGAATTCACAGTCAAAGCCAGAATCACTTCTAACTCCTTACGAAGCCCTTCGTGGAACAGTCCAATACCGTCACAAAGGAGATCTGAGAAACAAGGGTATGTTAGGTCTGGCACATCACTTTAGTGTCTCAATTGGCTGAACTGAGGGTGTCCATTTCTTGCCATCATCTCTTAATAGTTCCTCTCCCTATTTACTCTCCAGCCTGCAGAAATCATTATAAAGATCCCTGTTTATTTGCATCAGCTGACTGCAACCTTTCACAGCAAGCTTTTCCTCAGAAATTCCAGCCAAAGTGTATTCCCACAGCCTAGGGGAAGCTGATTTGTTTTAACCCCTTAAGTTTTGTAACTGGTGGCAAGCAAAGTCCAAAAAATCTCAGAAATGTTTTTAAGAAAGCTCAAAAAAACCCCACCAAAAACCTGAGAGAAGCACAAGAGAAAGCAGGTCATTCCCTCCTGCACCAGAGGCTGGAGTCAGGTACGCATTGCGCAAGCTACAGCCCTATTTACAAACCACTTAAAAGCAAACCAGTCAGACAGACAGAAGGGTGAGGAACGTTTCTGTGCACTGATGACTGTTTATGTTTGTGTTGTATCTTTGCTTTTACTGGAAGCTTCTCGGGATTTGATCCAGGGTCACATTCTGCCCTTTGTGCCCAGGCCCAGGCTGAGGGATCAGAGATCCCCTGTGTAGCCCTGGGGTTCCCAGGGGATCCTTCTGCTGAATCCACCAGCTTTCCAGCAGCTGGAATCCAGCAGTGCTGTGGTTTGTAAGCAAGAGCTCTCTCAAACTAATCACACGAAGCTTCTTCTCTTGGAATGATTGAGCACTGCAATGTGCTGAGCTAATCTCTGTTTGGAATCTACTCATGACCTTGTTTCAAAGGCTTCTTAGTGAAGAGGAAACCCTCTACCCTGGGATAAAAGCAGCAGCATCTCAAGTTTTCATAACAAGTCATTTTTCTAAGTTCTCTGAACTCGGCTTTGGCACAAATGGCAAAATTGACCCACATGGGAAAGAAAAGGCATCATACCCAACTGGACAAATCAGCCTTTTCCATGACACATAAAAAAGGTGTTGAAAATCGTTGCTGCTATTAGGTAGCGTTAGGTAAAAACATTCAGTAATTTTTGAGTTTCAGTTTTTATGTTTTCAGAAGGAGAATGCAGGGGTTTATTAAATCACAGTATGTAAAGTGAGATTACAGAACTCTAAAGGAGTAAGCCAGCCATAAACAAAGGTGGGCCCCAGAAGGAGCTGGCATAGGAAGATGAGGAGGACTGTAATAATTAGAGTTTAAGGTGGGGTAGGTTGCACTGTGTTCTGTCAGAGCACCCACAAACTCTTTATGGACTAGGAATCAACGGTGTTAAATACTCAACAGTCACAGAGCAAAAGTGTCACCGCCTCAGGGAAGTCACCCTCTACTCCAGAGTATCCAAAAAATACCATTAGCAGGGACTCAGGCTTATGGCACTGGTGATACCTAGATCGGGCTTATTCGATATAGAGAGATTAAAAAAAAAAAATTAAAAATCAAGACTTTGTTTTCAGTCCTCTCCACTCAGATTGGATCCTCAAAGTCACAGCCACTAAATTAACAGTTGGATTACCGATACACAAACTAAAGCCAACCGGAGTCCACTTTCCTGTAGCTGTGTTTGGTTTGCTGAGGGGTGAGGAGTAAGAATCGTTACAGACTCCTGAGCTGAACGTGTGACTGAATTCAGGCAGAAAGTGGGTCTGCTGGATCAAAGGGCTGCATATGGGTGACAGCAAAACCAGTTGTGTTCGGTGAGCAACACTCTTGTCAGGGTCTGTCGTTGTCGTGTTTAATGGAGTAAGGCAGAATTTGCTTGAAGGCTGCCTGTGCTGTAGTACTTAATATTACTTTTTTTTTAAAAAAAAAAAGTTCTTTTTTTTTTAAGGAAAAAAAAAAGGAAGTAGGATTTAGAATACCTTTGTTAAAGATTGTTTTCTGCCATAGCAAAATGAAAGTTAAAAGTGATAACAATGCCAGGAAGCTACAGGAACCCAGAGGCAGCGCAACCCAAAGAAGTGCTGTGGCAAGACGCCCACGGCGCATGACTGGATTTTCCCGGACCGGCACCTGTAGCAAATGCCGGCTGCGCCCTGACTGTTGGCAGCCCTGCCTCGGGCAGGCAGCCGCCTGTTTCGCAACACCCGCCCATGGGGTGACCCACAACCAGCCCTTGGCTGGCTGTTTCCCTGGCTCTGAGCGTGAGGAGAGGACGGTGCTCCCGCACGGTTTCCACCTACGGATGCGTACGCCCTCATACGCTCCGGGCGCTGCCCACGTGCACCTGGACAGGACTTCTCTGAGCAGTTTTGGCCATGTAACAAGAATCTGTAGTTTTCCTTTCTAGTCATTCTCCGTGGAGAACTGGCAAAATTCACAAGAGACCTCTGTTTTCCAGAGATTCTAGGTGTGAAAAGGAGAGTATGGACCACTCAAGCTTTTGGGGCAACTCAATGCAGAAAGACAGTGTCTTGTCCAGGGTTCTACTGATTTGGTGGCAGAACTGGGTCAAGGTACAACTTCGCTTACACAAATGGACAGCTGCAATTTAAACCTAACTTTCAACGGAGAAAAATGGAAGGGAAAATTATATTTAGAAGCATTGTGGTTTCTGCAAGGCCATGGTTTGCCTTAACTAGGCACCCTGAGCTCAAACGCTAATCGTCCCACCTCAGAAAAGAGAAACCTGGAACAGAGCAAACTGGAGATATGTGAGAAGAATTACATGAGAGGAATGAGAAAAGACTGCAGTTGTTCAGTTTATGGAGGGATTGAGGAGAACATACAATAGGAATAGAGAAAATCTGAAGTGGGATAAAGAAATCCCAATGTAGGTAAGAGATAAACCATTTCTCCTTTTCATAACCCTTTTCTCAGAGTGCACGGGCAAAACTGATTATGTGCTTTTCTACTCTGAGTTTGTTGGCAGTTAGAGTACAATGACAACATTTCAGGGAAAAGCAAGAATGTATGAAAAATAAAAGCATGAATTAAATAATAATTAAGCTCCGTTTTGAAACCCTGTCTGATGCACGAAAGTACAACCCTGGTTCCGAGCAAAGCCAGCCTCTTTGGCACCTCTTGGAGCACCTAACGTGGGCCGCTGACAAGGTGGGACGAGGAACTAGAGGGACCAGTGGTTCCTCCTCTGTGTCGCCTCTTCCTTTCCCACCCCAGATTTTACTTGAGAGAGTAGAAAATCAGAATCAGCGGAGAAATTGTAGAATTTGAGCATGTGACTTCCAGCGAAAAGTTTCTTCAGCTGGAAAGCCAGGAGTGCTGGATGGGGCCTGGTGCTGCGGGAGCAGCGCAGGCTCCCGCGGAGGGAGAGAGCTACTCACAGTCCAGGATGACCTGAGCCGCGCGGTAGAGCTGCAGGCCCTGCAGCAGGTCCAGGAGCTGCTGCACTGTCGCCAGCCTCACTCCCCACCACCACATCAGCTCTCTGGTGATGCTGATCCCTGTCTTCTCCATGCACTTGATTTTCCGTAGCTCCGTTTGGTCGGTTATCACGTAGGAGGCTAGTGGGAAACAACGGGTATTTCTGTTTAAACATCATTAAGAACCCGCGAGTGCAAGCAGGGAAAGCAAAGGCGCGCGACACGCTTTGCTTTTTCGTTTGCACACTTTTAAAAGGAAGGACCACAATAAATGAGCTATGTGGACATGAAGGAGATTCAGTTCCAAAAGCAAGATACTCCTTTTATACTCTCAACTATTTTAGGAAAAACACTGTTGTATCAGAGACCCAAAAAGAAGAGTCACACTTTTCAGCGTGTTTTCCCCATAATCTTCCTTCACCTTAATACTTTGTACCAAAATAAGTTCAGATTAGATTCCTGGTGCAGTTCTTCCAAAGCTGGTAACAAAGCCCGTGGTGAGACTGCTCTCCTGTCTCCACTACTAAATATCAATATTATGGTAAGCCAAATAGCAACCTAATCACTGGCTGTTTACAGCCAGATAAAGCTGTTGGTGAAACGCAGATATTTTCAAAAGCCAATGATACCGCGCTAGAACCAGCCCCACAGAGCTGGCTCCCACCCCTGACGCGCGCAGCTCACCGCTCACCCCCCTCCTCTCTCGGCTGGCTCACCGACACGCCACCCACCGCCCCCCGGGTTGGCTCCCACTCGATCCAACACACCTGGCCACAGCGTCAGCGAGAGTTACAGCCCCACGGGCTGTAGGAGGGCGAGGTGATGAGAGCAGTACAACCACTAATGTGTCCCTGTGTTTGGGATGGGGCTGTGTCACCGCAGAGGGGCTGCGGGGAGCTAGGTCAGGACGAACTGGGCTGAAATAGAGGTTTGTGACACACGGTCACCTTGTCACTGCTCCCTGGGATTGTGTGGAAATTTGGCTGTGCTCCTCAGTGGTCTCTTGGGTATGGTGGAGAGACTCACTGAGGGGCCTTCGGACTTAAGTTCCTCTCAGCTGGCAGCGCCTGACATGCTGCTTGCTCAGCCCAAAGGAGAGAGGTTTGGGGGCTGGGGGGTGGTGTGGAAACAGAGATTCCCGAGGTCACAGCTCCGCTGGCTTTAGGAGGCCATTAAACACACAGCTTTATGAATCTGGAGTTAGCAGAGGTGAATCCCACCCCAGGTCTGCAGGTTTAACTGGAGTAAAGAGTTTACTCAGCAGGCAGTTAGTGAAGTTTTGAATGAAATCAAATCATGTTAACTAAAGGAGGTCAGGCCAACAAAGGAAAGGTTCAGCTTAGAATTGTTTGGACTGGGATACAGAAAAAACAATTGAAAACTCAGGGACTGCGTTTTCTTTACTTAATAACTGGACATGGCCAGGACTGAGGAAAATAGGGGCAGTAAGTGTGAGAGAATATACATGAAGCGAAGGAAGAAAGAAAAAATGAGAACATCTAAGCAGACATGAGGGGTGTTGTGAAGACGGGCAAACTCAGAGCAGAAGATGAAGTGCAAATAGAGAAGGAGTGTGAAAGAGCAAAGAGCAAGGGGAGGCAGCCCGGCTGCCCGGGAGCAGCCAAGGGAGCACAGAACTCTGGAATTCCACCTCTTAACCAGAGGTTTCGCTCGATCCCAAAAACAGCCGGGCGCATGGGAACCCCCAGGCCACGGGACGTGCTCGCAGGAGCGCTGGGGAAGGACGCGGCCAGAGGCCCAGTGTGGGGACAGCCGCCAGCCTCGCCCGGACCTCACACCTTCCGCCACGCGTCCCAGATGTGCCCATCGCCGCCCTGGCAGCCCCAGCCCCGGCCCCCGGCCCCCACTCACCGAATCGCATCCAGTCGTATTCGCTCAGGCAGTCCATCTTCTGGCAGAAGTCCTCCAGCACCCAGGCCGGCATGCTGTGGAGGTAGAGCGCAGGGGGTGAGCTCCCTTTCCGGGCTGGGGGCGGCCGCGGCAGGGTCATGGCTTCGCAGTCCCTCTCCGGAGCGTCCTTCGTCCTGGCTGCAGCCATCAACAGCGGCGGCTCATGGCGCACGTCTGGCCACAGCCAGCCATGCTCGCCGGGCTCTGCCTCCTCTGTGAGCGGAGGAGGGTTGATTTTCTTCAGAGGCTTCCTCCTCTCAAAGGGGCTGGCCTTGACAGCCTGTCCCCACCCCGGCCCCGCTGGCTCTTTGCTGGGGAAGAGCCAAGCGACGCGGCCCAGCGATTCTTGGCAGGCTCAGACCACACTCCGCTGCTTCCTGCGCCCGCTGACGTCAGGCCCCAAATGCAAATCAGATTTTCCTTTCCACGAGTGCTTATTGCTCCAGCCCTGGTTGCCAAACCATGCGTTCCACGTGACGGAGGCGATAGACGCTTTCCTGCGCGTTACGCGCGGCCGGGGTTGCCGACAGGCTGTGCAACAGCTGCCTACAGCCAAAGAGAGGGGTGTGAGGGCCAGGTGCAGTGCCCGGCACAGTCAGCTTGTCAGCTCTGCCAGGCCACTGGCCACGTCTCCAGGGATTCAGCCTGTGTTGTGTTCACCCCCGTGGGTACAGACACATAGGTCTGTAAGAGCTACACCCAAGAGCTACACCAACGGTGCTCCCGGTGCTGGGTGCTGTGCGACTGGGGATGGAGAACTTTCCAAGATCTAAGGCGGCTTAGGAAAGGGCTGTACTGGCAGAGGGGGCAGCCAGAAGCACCGCCGGCTCATGCTGAGCGGCGATCCCGCTGCCAGGCCGACTGTCGCCAGGATTTCACATCCCTGCAGCGTACTGGACTTCACTCATTATTAAATGCGGCAGGGAGTGAGCAGGAAAACAGCTAAAGTGGTGATACCACCAGCTCTCACTAGTCAGCAGGATTAGGCTTAAAATATCTTCTTAAAGTCAACAGTTTTTTTATTTTTTTCATTTTTTTCCCCTTTTTTGTATTTAAGCTCCTTTTGATAAAATTTGTACTTAATTTGCCAGTGTATATGCTATGAATGCTTCTGGCAAAACGCCCTACTTGGAGAGCCCTGCAGCATCCCTCTGCCCTCACAGGGCAGCTCAGTACGTGACTGCGACCCACTCTTCTTGTTCATATTTAGCCCTAGGCCTTTCGTGTTAATTGCAAACAGCACTGTTCTGAGAGTATTTAATTTATCATAGAATCATAGAATTGTCAGGCTTGGAAGGGACGTTAAAGATCATCTCGTTCCAAACCCCCTGCCATGGGCAGGGACACCTCCCACTAGAGCAGGTTGCTCAGAGCCCCATTTCTTTAGAATCTGTAAATATTTTACAGTGCAGCTAACTCTTGTTTTCAGTACCAAACTTTCAAGCTTTGGCAGTTTTCTAAACTTCTTTACTCAGAAATCATGAAGCTTTCAAATACCATTAAAGTAACAAGGAATTTCTTACCTCCACCATGGCAAGAAAAAGCTGAAAAATCTGATATTAACGTAATTACAAGGTCAGAAGTCAGGAAAAAAAAACCTGAAGAAAAGTATCCGAAGTATGTCATTATTTAAAATACCACAATTAAAAGGCTGCCTCAGGCCCTTGCTGTTTTAGCAGAAGCAGTATTCTCAATGATAGCAGGTGAATTTCTGGGATTTTCCCCTCCCTTTTCCCTGCTTACTGTCCCTCTGACACCCACCTCAATTCTCTGCCACAGGAGGATGATCAGAGCATCCCTGACAGCCACGGAAGGCGAGACTGAAATTTGTGTGGCAAAGAACTGGACAAAAGCAGTAAGCAAGTACACTGCCTTCCCTCCGGTACTGGAAAAATCCAAGAAAGCTTTTGGATTGTTTGCCCAGGGGAAAGAACATCAAACCATGCGACCAACTTCGGTTCTGCACCAAACGTCTGAAGTAATAAAAGGGTTTTACAAGAGAACTGAAAATGACTTTGTGAAAGGGCACCTGGAACAACCCTACATGTTCTGTGGGTTCACCTGCACTGCCAAACAACAGGGTGCAGGGCAGGACTATCCTGCTGCCTGCCCTCCCCAGCCCCTCGACACGAAACGATGTCAGAAGAGCTGGTTGTTTCTCTGGATTCCTCGGGTGCTAAACAGATGTCAGAAGAGCTGGTTATTTCCCCGCACTGGGCTCGGCCGTCTCGGTCTGTCCTGACCCATCGCCCAACAAATGGCTGCCCCCAGGACTCTCAAATGAGACAGCGCACTGACTCCCACAGAAAAACTCCATGATTTTTCATGGAGGTGTCACAAGTATGTGACAACTTTCACTCATGACTAGTCTGGCTGAGTGGCTGAGTGACTCACAGAGGCTCCACGGTCCAACGTTCACACCTTACAGCCAGCTGGGCTTGTCTCTGACCCAAGGAGCACTCCAGAAGAAATACACTTTCTTCTATATGTTGAGTAAGTCTCCAGAAGTTTACCTGTCTAGAACATCTGGGGTTTTTGTTTATTTTTTTAAAAATGTATTTTATCCATAGGAGCTCTTTAATGACCAAAAATTTCTACTATAGGATTTATACACCTGCTTCAACAATTTTAAGTCAATAGGCTTTGATGCCGATTGCTTCCTTGAATTGGTCTGCACCTTGCACTTGGAATAAATATCACGCCGTGGGGTCGGCTGAACAATGAAAAACAAATGATATCGCAAGTATGAGCTGCTGCATTCCAACCAGAAACCGTGACCCCATTTTTGTTACGCTAGAATGCCTCCAAGTGGAAAAAAAACCCAAAAGATACACAGTTGGGCTGATGTTACTCCTGAACTAATCCCTGGAGTAGCCCAGCTAAGGGAAGGTGTTAACTCACAGTCACTGCCTCGTAGGTTAGAAAGGCAACTCTGCACCAGCAAGACCTGTAATGGTGCTGTCAGATTGTGGAGAGGATCAGACGGAACATCAGGCGTGACACAGTGACCTGCAAACACAAAACCCTGCCAGCGACTGGTGAGAGGTGCTTTGGGGTTCCTCTCATCTTAGAGAGGAAGCTGCAAAGTGTCTAAGTCTGATGTGTGTGGGGAAAAAAAATGTATTTTATGATTTGTTAACAGGAAAATCAACACTTAGATGTTGTGTCAGAGCTAAAATTAGCTAAGTAGTTACAGAATTTGTATTACAAGAGAACGTATCCACAATGCAAGGAAACAGCTGTGGGAGGAAGAGGGGAGGCAGCTGCCTGAGCAGGGCTCTGACTTTGTGCTCGGCCCCTTCCCCTCCCAGGCTTCTTGCCTAACTGTGGGAAATTCAATTTCCTCTGCAAAACAGAAGTAAAATTTCCTTTGTTACCTTGTTTAGGGAAACTGTAAAATTTCGAGCATGGATTTCCTCTGGCTGCACATTAAGCAAGGTGTGGAATCTGAATGCCCCTGTCTGGCCCCTGTTCTGCCCACCCTGAGGAGGGGACAGGAGCAGCTGGGTGCTGTGCAGGGACAGCCTGTGCTCACTGAAATGCCAAAGCTGAAGGACCGGAGCGGGGCTTCTGAAATTCCTGTCCGAGGACTCACGTACCACAGGGATTCAGGGAAACGCCACCTTCTGCTTGGGATTCTGCAAACAGTCTTCCAAAGAATTAAGGAAGTTTCACTTTAAAAACAGAAACTGATGAAGGAAAGGCAGTGATATAGGTACGTGACTGCTGACAACAGCACATGGTTGAAGGATGGTCTCTACTGTGACAATTGTTTCTGCATTTTAGTGGATTTAAACTGAACAGTCCTTGAGGAACAATCCAGCGCTCCCTGCTCTGGGTGTCCCCTCAGTCCGGCTGTGCAGGGACCGATGGACCTTTGGTTCATTTCTCCACGGTAACAAACCACCCTCAAGTCAGCCTTTGAAAGCAGGAACAGAAAATGGCCCCTAGAAAATGGGCTGAACCACAGCAAATACACACAAACCACAACCAACGGCCACCCATCGGGAGCTGCTCTTTAGCCAAGGACTTACGATGCCTCGGAATTCAGGAGAGGGAACTAAAAGTTAACCAAAGACAGGAGGGTCCTGTGAGCAACGAGGTCGGGAGGTAGCTTGCGTACGTTTGTTTTCGGCAAGTCAGGGATCCCTCAGTCTGCTTTCCTGTCCACCGATGTGCAGGGATCTGAGGAATCCAACCCACCAGCACAAGGAGAGGGTCACCGACTGGCTGTAAACTGGAAGAAGTCACAGACCAATGGAATAAATTTGAATTTTTCTAATCAGCAACACAAGAGATCGCAGGCCCTATGTAAATCAGAAATATACAGAAAGTTTCCGCTATGTACAGACCTGTTAAACCAAAGAGCTAATCCCAACAGCCTCAGGAGAAGAACCACAGTGCCCAGTAGGCCTCTTGTCTGCAGCCGGCAGTTGTACGGGCACAAGCACTGTCAGGTTATTTGACAGAATTAAAGTAGAAAAGTTTTTATGATAAAGATCGATTCATACACTTCAAATATGTAAGAAAAAAACCAGTTTACAGAAAGGGGAGACATTCCCTACTTAAGGAATACACTGGTAGCCTCAGCTTCACAGCTGTGTTTCCTAGAAGGTCTAACTGGAAAGAAAGGTATGCCCCAGAAATGCATCCATCAAATATATATATACTTAGGGGACACCAGCAGCTTGAGTGCTCCACACTCCCCAGAAAGGCCTCCTGGTCCTGAATGACCTCAACTACTGCTCTGCGATGGGAAAAGGATTCGGAGCACCTGCCTCCAGGACCGGTGCCCAATACGCCTGCGCAGGCACCGGGGGCAGAAAGGTGTCCCGAACCCGGGGTCCAGTCGGTACGGCTGATGAGGCTGGGGCACCCGGAGATCAGCCAGGCAAGAATCCGGTCACAAAGGACAAATAAGGCATTCGAGGTACGATCTGTGTAGAAGCGCATCGGCCGCAGAGCGGGCATGACACGGGCTTACAAATGCAAAGGTAAGAGACTGAAAAATCCCCCAGCACTGACACATGTCATCTTTCCACCAGCAGAACGTTCCAGGCCAGGTTCACAGGCGGTGGCGGTGGAAACCCTCGCATAGAAAACACCCCCACGCTCTGATTCACAGGCAAATCGAGGCTAAGGGTGAAAGGGTGAATCGAGGCTAAGGTTCTCAGTTGTTCCCACTGAGAACAAGGGGTGTTGGTCTGCCACCTGTAATCATTGGTCTGGATTAAATCGATCCGTGGTGTCATTTACTGCCTAACACAAAGAAAGTTGACCTGGACACCTATTCTCCAAAGAGAGGACTCGATCGTACGTCCCCATGAAGTGTTCTGAGATAGCCCAAACACAACTTCTCTGAGCTCCACTCGCGCGAGGCCTCGAGTCATCGGTTTGCAATCCGCGTGACGAAGAGGAGAACTGGACCATCAGGAACCTGGCCACGCTGCCGCGTGCTGCTCAGAGGCTTTTGGAGTGGACCCATCACCACCGCGAGCTTTCCACAATTAACTGAGTTTATGTTTCAGAACTCAAACTACAGACATCAGTTCTCGGCGTGTTTCACGGTGACTATCGCTGCTGAAACTCGGTGACTTGCTATTTAAAGAGTCTGGAGTGAGTAATCAGGTTATTCCAGAGTTCCATTCCTCAACGTTTCCCTTCTCTCCAGAGAAAGCCGCTGAAGATCCTTCCTAATATCGGGATGATCTTCCAGCTCTTCATACAACGATCGAACAATGTCCAGTTTCCTGTAGTCCATCGGTTTGACCAGACTGCGAACAACCTGGAGGCACCTCTCCTTCAGGGTGAACACTGAAGGTAGAAACACACACACAACCTCATCACAAGGGCTCAGGCCATGAACACACAACACGACACACGGCAGCGTTTCCCACAACTTCACCAGCCTCACGAGAAAGGCAGAAGACCTCGCTGTTGCCCACGTGAGGCACCAGCAGAACCCATCAGAGACACCTGCATGCGAGAGGTCTGTCTGTCAGCACAGCATCTCTAGAAACCCTCAGGACCTCTGCCTATTTTCAGGCAGATTTTATTATCCGAGTACAGGATTCCTCACCAGGTCCCTCCACCGAAACCCAGAGAGACCAGGTACCGGCGCCGCCGGTTCCCGCGGTGCACGCAGCCCCGCTCCGTTTACCTGGCAGGGTGATGTCTGCCGTGCTCACGTTGGGAGCCGCCACGAACAGCTCCTGCCGGTTGACGAGGAGTCCGTCGTTTGTCCCGGCGTCCCGGAACAGCCAGAGATGACCTGGGAGAGCACAGGGCGCAGTCACGTTTTAAGGAGGACCCGGAAGGAACCGATCCGCTCCCCAGCCGAGCTCCCCGCTTAGAGGCCCCGCCGCCGCCCTGCTCGCCTGCGCTACCGGGGATGTCACCGAGGGCGGGACAGAGGCGCATCTCCCGGAGCCGAGCCGACGCCCGGTCACGGACTCCCGGGCCGCCTCCC
>VWZK01020969.1:133284-167267 GCA_013396935.1 Baryphthengus martii | reverse complement strand
GAGGTGCCCCGAGGGCAGGAAATGGGCCGCTGTAACCGAAACGCCCCGGGAAGGGAGTGCGACCCCCGGCACTCTCGTCCCCGGCGCCTGGCTGGGGAGCACTGGCAGCAGCAGCCGGGGCTACGCTGGGGACTGCGCACCCGGCAGGAGGCCCGGGGACCGACAGCTACCCTCGGGTTCCCCGAGCCCCCCCGGTTCGTGCCGCGCTCGGTGCAGAGACGTTCACGTGGCTGAACGGGCTCTGCCGTGGAGCCCCCGCCCGGGCCGGCAACGGCGGGAGGCGAACCACGGGGGGCCATTGCCGCCTTCTTTCCTCCTTATAAAACAGACTGAATTTCCTTCACCTTCTGGCTATTGTCCTTGGCATGTTTCCAGCACTGGAACTGATTTTTAAATAAAACCCTAGCTGCTAAAGGTGTTTTTTTTTCAGGAGGCACAGAAACACAGGCCACCCTAAATATCTCCATGGCCATGACTGCGTCAGTATGACAAAGTGTGAGCTGCATGAAGCTGAAGAGACACTATTTTCCCTCCTCCTCCCTTCTTCAAATCCCAGGCTCTTTACCTTTTCCCAGTTTCGGATTTATAAATGTAAACACAACTTGTCCCTGCAGCTCACTCGGCAGTTGCAGGGTGTCCTGGCAGCAGTGCTGTTTGTTTTCCTTTACCTACGGACGTTCTGATTCCGCTGTGACATTTTAATAACGAGCAGGATGCCTCGAGCCCTGCTCTCGCCGTTCAGCCTCCTGCAGCACTGCTTTGCTCCCACGTGGCAAGTGTCTGTGGGAGCGTGTGTCTCAGAGAGGGAAGGTGTGGGTTTTAATCCATCGGTTTATTTTTAACTTGTGATTCCAGTCTGAAAATACAGAACTAAACCCATGGAATTTGGGTCATAAACATACTGCAGAAAGTTTCTCTGAAGTAGCTTCTTTGAGCATCTTAAGCCAAAGCAGAGAGAACCACTGGGCCATATTTGCATCTCCTGAACCATGGCGGGCAGCTGTGTGGTGTGAGGGGCGATGGGGGCTCCGCCAGCCTCTGTCCCCGTGCGTGATGCCCCCGCCGACTGCTGAAGCTGCTGTGATGTTGCACCTTTGCCACAGGATGTTTTCAGTCATGGACATGGTGCGGTTTGATGGCTGTCACAAAATCACAGAATGGTAGGGGTTGGGATGGACCTCTGGAGATCATGGAGTCCAAGCCCCTTGCCAGAGCAGGATCCCCCAGGGCAGGCCACACAGGAGCTTGTCCAGGGTGGGGTTGGAAAGTCTCCAGAGAAAGAGCCTCCACCACCTCTCTGGGCAGCCTGGGCCAGGCTCCGTCACCCTCCTAGCAAAGAAGCTTCTCCTCATGTTTCCCTGGAACCTCCTCTGCTCCAGCTGCACCCATTGTCCCTTGTCCTGTCATTGGACATCACTGAGAAGAGCCTGGCTCCATCCTCCTGACACTGCCCTTTCCATCTTTATAAACATTCCTGAGGTCACCCCTCAGGCTCCTCTTCTCCAAGCTCCAGAGCCCCAGCTCCCTCAGCCTCTCCTCAGCAGGGAGATGTTCCACTCCCTTCATCATCTCTGTGGCTCTGCACTGGACTCTTTCCCGCGGTTCCCTGTCCTTCTGGAACTGAGAGGCCCAGAACTGGACACAATATTCCAGATGTGGCCTCACCAGGGCAGAGCAGAGGGTTCCGTGTATCCCGCTCGCGGAGAAGCGTGGGCACACCGGGCACAGCGAGAACACCGATCAGGCCGCAGCGGTGGGGAACCCAAAGCAGCCCGGCCCTGATGTGTGCACCTTGCTGCTCACACCCATTTTACAGATTCTGCTAAACTCCATGCTCTGCGACAGCGCCTCTGGCAAGGGAGAGCTGCGTGGTTCCAGTGGGGTGCAACCGTGGCTGGCTGAGCTGCCTTCGGTGGCAGAATGTTCAGCATAGCTTGGTGAAGGTGTTTGCCAGACACTTACATTAATTCCATACGACTGCCCTGTCAGCAGCAGCTCTGACCTTTCCCAGTTGGTCCCAGATTGAAAGGTGAGAACCAGTAATCAGCCTGCTGGGCTTCAGCTCTTGAAATCTGTCCAAGCACCACTTGCAGAATTATTTCCTGCCAGTGGCCAGGCCCTACCGTAGCTGAAGGCGCTGGTGTGTGCAGTATCCACGCCAGGCAGAAGCCTGGGAGGCGCTGGCAGTGTAACACACGTCGCTGCATTAACGTGTTTGGTGGGATCTTGCCTTGAGAAGGATCCATGCAGTGAGTCACAGAATCTCAGAATCTATGGAGTCTCCTCTGGAGACTTCCCAACCCCCCCTGGATCTGTTCCTGTGTGGCCTGCCCTGGGGGATCCTGCTCTGGCAGGGGGGTTGGACTCGATCATCTCCAGAGGTCTCTTCCAACCCCTACCAGTCTGTGATTCTATGATTCTATGAGTTACAGGATGTTAGGGGTTGGAAGGGACCTCTGGATATCATCCAGTCCAACTCCCCTGCCAAATCAGAGGATCGTGCTCCCGCGTGATCCGCAAGGTGCAGCCTCAGCCATGTGAGTGTCTGAGTGTCCTCGGCTGCCACTGAGATCCCTGTTTGCTGAGCCCTCATGAGAATTTTGCAGCAGCTTTCCATAGGAATGTGGTGATGCTCTGTGGTGGCATCTGCTCAGCGCTTTGTGGGACAGGGGAGAGTTGACCCTGGCAAAACAGAACGGGTTTTGCGGAATCTAGATATTTTACTTCCCATTTGTTGCTCACTCCTTGGCTATAGAAAGCTCTTGTATGTTTCAAACCCTTCTTAAGTGACTACGGGATTAAAAAAAAACGTTTTTCAGCTGTGCATTGTCTCATCTCTGTCTGTCTGTAGAAGCAGACCCCGGAGAGGCTGGTAGCTGGTGCTGCGTAAATACGTCAGCTGGACGTGGTGTCACAGATGCAGGTGGAGCAGGGAGCTCTTGCCGCGCTGCTCCAGGGGTTCAGGTGTGTTTTCAGATTGGCACTAGCAGGCTGGTTCTCATTTACCCAGACAGCCAACATATTTCTTCCATGCTGACAATACTGAACCCGTATTTTCCTGGGAGAGAAAAAATTACAAACTGCCTTCAAGACAAAACCCGAGTTGTGTTTTCATGTCCATTGTGTACCCCCGTTCCCAGAGCCAAGAAACCAAATTGGCTCTCTGAGAAGAAACGTTCAGCAAAAGCAAGAAGGTTCCGGCTGAGTAGGTCTGTTAGACTCGTTCACAGGCCACAGCAGCTCCTGATGAGCCGGCAGCACCGATTTCATGGCTGGTTGAGGACGTACCTGGAGAAGAGGGTTGCTGCCCATTTGTCTGGAAGGGTTTATGTGCCCGGTGAGTTGGGTCTGTCCGTTCGGAAGGCAGGCTTGGAATAGCAGGCCGCAGCCCAGGGAATACGGTGGCTTCCTTCACTCCGCTTCTTTGGGGTTAATCAGCAGAATGAAAGAAATTGCAATTCTCCAGCTAAAGAAAGTGTCCAGACATTACCCAGCAGTGGAATATTTGCCTCATAACATCGGCACATAACTGAAGAACATTTACAATAAACTTAGCTTACTAAACCAAATAACTTATCCTATAATTAGGACTATAGGATGAATATCAAACAAGAATAATCTGAATTTTGCATCGTCATCTACCTCAGAATAGGCGTATGATGGTGCACAGCAGCTCTATGGTTATTTTGCCATTGCCTTGCTGTATGACTTGGGAAGAGTCACTTAAGCATAATTTGCAAATTTGTTTTAAAAAAGCATGGTTTGGATGGGGGAAGATTAGTCAGTATTTCTTGGTGAGCCCAGTGCCTTAGTCAGGAGAGGTGTGAACTGAGGCCAGAAGGTGATAAGTTGAGACAAACAGCTAACAACTTAAAGTGAGAAATTGTATCGAAAACCCTCCTAACCAGAGGTGTTTTGTTGACAAGGGGACCATCCCACCTTTCCTGTCCCCAGTAGATTTTGCACAAGAACAAATAAGCCACAGTTGGCAACTTCCGTAGTGGCTCCTGGGTGGTTGCGGCGCAGCCTGCTCTGAAAGTCAGATGAGTGATAAGGCGACACAAGAATGAGAAGCTCATACTAAAAACCATAAAAGATGCGCTTAAAAATGTCAGATGGACCAAACCATTCGGGGACTGGGTGACGTACACCTCTGCCCAGAGAAACCGAGGCTTCTCCTCTGAAAACTCTGCTGGTGGAGCCTCACCCAGTGAGAAAATGTGGACATAGAACTTCACAGCACTGCCACTTTCATGAAAGTGGTGAAAGTGTTCAAAGATCTTGCTTAATTTGGACCAGAATGACTGAAATTAACTTCTTGGGTTGGTTTAATTATTTTGGTAGGGCATAAACAACTTCAGGGTTGTCATTGAATTTCCAACAATGAAGCAGAAAGTTGTGTCTGCGCCTGCCTTGCCTGGAGAAACTGCTTACACTGAGTTAATTTCAGAGCTGTAGAATTAATGCGGTGTGAACCGGTATGGTTTGTCTTGCAGTAACTGGGATGTGTTGTTTAAATCCTATCCAGCACTTGGGTTTGCAAGAGTTAGTTTTTTGAGTAAGGTAACACATTTTCTTCCAAAGCAGCCCCTCAACATGCAGCTGCAAAGCCTGTGACTCCTAAAATACACCTGAGGAGGAGCCTGGTCTTCATGAGGAGAAAAACACAACTGGGGCTCCTGGGAGCAGCCCTGTTTTTTTCAGAAAGCATTAAGCAGTGCTACGATCCCTAAATATTCAAGGCCATCATGGAAAAGCTGGAGGATGGGAAGATCCAGTATCCATGACATGTTGTCCTAAGAAATCCACAGCAAAGGAAACCTCTAAAGAGAGACAGCTGATCTTTTTCAGTGTCTGGATTTTGCTTCAGACCATTTCACCTTTTACTTTGGACTGAAAAGCACCACAATTAATCCAAATGAAGCATCAGGATTAATCCTAATCCTTGGCACCAGCCTTCAGAGGGAAGTCCCATGTAAGATGCCACGTGCCCCTGCAGGTGTGTTGGTGGTTCAGCCAACGAAAGCCGGGCTACGTTAGTGACATGCAGATGGTGCTTCTCTGGGGTCTCCCACCCAAAGATCTCCTGGGCTTTGTGTCCTGTCAGCAGCCTGTGTTGGGCCTGGCAGAGTGATCTGGGTGTTGTTCAGGTTTCATGCTGAACCTCAGCTCCACCTTCACCTCTCCCAGGGTCCTGTTGTGCTCCTGGAGACTGTTGGGAAGGATGAAGCCGTCAGGGTTTTCAGGGTCCTGCTGCCGAGAGCCTAGGGTGCCTGGTAGAAAACCAAGCATCCCTGGCTCTGACACCCTGCTCCTACCTTCATTAGTAGGGGAACTATTATCTTCACTCACTTATTTGAGGTACTTTGTGGAGACTCCATGAGTTAAGCCTCGGGGTTGATTCTGTGAAATATCCTTCAATGGGAAGAAGCAGCATTTCAACCACCCTAGAAATGACTTTGGCAGAACAGCCGAGCAGGAGCCGCAGCAACGATGCCAATTAAACAGCGAGGCAGGAAAACATAAATGGATTAGGAGTGCTGGCTCCAGGTGAGCTCAGGACTCTCAAACCAGTCAGCACTCTGCTCTTTCTGGGAATTACCAGAGAACCACAGATGGCTTTGTATTATCCTGTAGAAGACTTGCGCTGATCAGCACCGCCAGCACCGGCCCCACGCTGCGGCCTTTGGTCAGCGCAGTGGTGGAAGATGTGTAGCTCTGGCCTGGATGCAACACCAGTCCAGCCTGTGTGGGTTTTTCCC
Organism: Baryphthengus martii; assembly: GCA_013396935.1. Classification (NCBI taxonomy): domain Eukaryota; kingdom Metazoa; phylum Chordata; class Aves; order Coraciiformes; family Momotidae; genus Baryphthengus; species Baryphthengus martii. Next base: position 161,505 of record VWZK01020969.1, on the reverse strand, counting down.
TCCAGCTCGGTGCTGTGTGAGACCTCTTCTGTTTCTGGCAGGTGACAGACACGTAACGTTTCCAGCCGCCCCTGCACGAGCGTGTCACACGGCAGGACAGGGCAGGATTATTGCTTGGTTGCAAGGACAAAGCATTTTAGATCCAAATTTGTGAACAGCAAAGCCAGAGTTCCACATGTTTTCTTGTGGCTGTGATCACCCGTGTCTGTAAGAGGGACTGCCTTTCTACATTCTGCTTCGTTAGCCATAGCTGCTTTTAAAACACATAGGAAAATAATAGTAAAGCAAATTAATTTCTGGGAGAGCCTCGTTGGCTTCACTGGGTACATTTGAGGATCACCTCGAGGTACTCCTGGGTCCACTGTGATAATCAAAATCACAAGAGACTCAAGAAATAGTCTTCTGCCCTGCTTACATCTCCCTGCCTGCACTCTCTCAGATCTCTGTATCAGAGATGGTATCCGGTTGTCGTTAGCGACAACGAGCACACTGCCCAGCACCAGGGAAGCTCCACATGTGGGCCCTGCCCATGGACAGGAGATCGCTGCGCTCTGTGCAGGGCTGGCCAGAGAAACGCCAACAACACGAGTATTCCTGTAACTCCGAACGTTGCTAAAAAGGGGTTCCCGAGGTATTCCAGGCTTCTGCAGGTTTTTATGGACCACGGCTCCGTTTGGCAGTTAGACAGTAAAGAAGAGGGGTGGTTGAAAAGCTGTAGCCACAGGTAGCTGAAGCCTGAAGCCTTATTTGACGAGGGATGAGCAAGATCCCATTGTTAAGTTTTCCTTTGATTTTGAATGAATTTCTATCTTAGAAAATGAAATTCTTTAAAAAGCGTGCTCAGGGAAAGAGTTGCCGGTTATTTCATCTAATAGCGGTCAGGATTATATTTTTTGCCTCTGGCAGACAGATTGGGCTGGTCTGTTGTTGAGAAACCGGGGCAGTGGTAACTCCCAGCTCCAGACATTGGTCTCAAATTCTTGAGTAATTGTTTTCCCTCTCTGTGAGTGTGTGCAAGGCACCCAAATCCAGTTGTCAGGTACCTGCAGCAGCCCAAAGGTCTTGCCTAAAAAGCCTTGCCTAATATTGTAGATACCTAAAAGCCACAGATACCTAAATTTCTGTCAGCAGCTGCTGAATTCCTGAAGCTGTTCATCAGGTCGTGCCCAAGGCCTGGGAGGATTGTCAGACAAGACTTTCTCTTTCTCCAGTTTTCCCATGGAAACTGACCCAGAGATGTCAATCTTTTGCTTAAATCAAAGCGTATCTCCCCTCCACTCTAACGCTTCCCAAGAGCAAGCTGCTGAGACCTTTCATGGTTCACCATATGGGCTCTTTTCTCTTGTCAATGGTGGGGGGAGAGGGTCCATCAAGGCTCCTCCTTCACATGACCTGGAGAAGAAATCTTCTCTTTGGGTGCCCTCGCTGCGTGTTTCAGCCTGTGTGGGGTTCCAGCTCTCCGTGGTTGCAGTTGCCTCTCTGGAGGTTGGTATTTACTGGACCACTGACTGGTCTGGACTGGGAGTTGAGGTGCTTCCCTGTGACAAAGCTGACCTGGACTCCAGCTCTACTCCAAACCTGGCAGGACAAGATGGTGTAATCCAGCCAGCGGGCTGCAGGGAAAGCCTGTTTCTGAAGGAAAAGCTAATTTGTCTTACTTGCTACCAGTGGGAAGTTTCAAGTGAAAAGTCTAGTGTCTGAACTGCTTCAGGGCTTGAAGGACCCTGCCTTTGTGCACTGGCTCAGGGAGGGTGGCACTCCCCTGCCTCAGTCAGCTTTCCCCTACAGCTCCGTTAAGACTCGGCAATTAGGCTAATGCAGCAGCCGTCAGAGGATAATTGCGCCACTTACTCATCACTAAGGATCTGATGATCAGCAGGTGAAGAGCCCACTGAGATGAATTCATCTCTGACGGGAGGAAGGGTATCTCCTGCTTCCCGTAGGGAAAATTACCCTAGCTGGGAACAGAACTGGATTTAATTGGATCGGGCTTGTTGGGAAGAGAAAGCAAAACAATAGCGGTTAGGGGAGAAATTTCAGAAACGAAACGGGTTTGATCAGCGGTTTCAAATGTGATTTGGTAGGTTTCTTTTTCTAAAAGTTAATAACAAAATAGCAAACCTTGCATTCTGCTTCCCAGCCGTTTTTCCTGTCCTCCTGCTGCAGGCAGCCTGCGTGCTCTGGCCATAAACGTGTCCCCTGAGGGAAGGAGGACCTGAGCTGCTCTGGCTGTTGGTTAATGGGCTTAGTCCTCAACACGCACGAGAATTTAGAAGAACTCAGAGAAGGTGAGTTTAATTTCCAGCGCTACCAAATCCATCTCTGACGACTTGTAGCCACTGGCCTCAGAGAGAGAATTTTCAGAAATAGAGAGTAGATCACCTGTGACTTCTAATTTGTTCTCTTGAAGCCATATGTGATGACTCAAAGGGTGTCTCCTGGCTCCAGAGGGTGCTTTTTAAAACTATACTTTGACAGCTGGAAGCTGTTATATAGGTAGTGTGAGCTGGTCTTTGTTTCAAAGCAACACCTACACTGGTCCGTGGTGACGTCAGAAGCTGGCACAGTCCACTCCTCGTCAAACCGCCTCGTTGGGGCTCTTGCTGGCTCATTGGGAAGGGGGTTTGGCTTAGTCAGCCTGACGGTGGAAGGACAATTCGAGGCAGGGGTATAAGGGAATGGGTTTGTATGCTGAGAGAGCAGGTCCCTGAGCCATTTGCTCTTGTGGGGATCCTTAGTGACACTGAGAAGGAGAATGGACTGGGCTCTTCTAGATAAAAATCAAGTTCCTTTGCTGCTGGGATGAGACGCTGATGTATTTTACAGCTGTGCGGGGTTGGCGTACTACGCTAAAACCAATGTAACATGCCTTGAACTTTTAAGGACGGAGCCATTTCCAGGACTTCTGGTCAGATTTGAACTTGTAAACTACAAATGTAGTTTGATTTGCAGGGCAGGGCCAGCGCAAGCAGAGTTACACCAGCCTCCCAGAGACAGCTCCCACGGGGCTGCTGCTCCTGCCGGTGATGGCCAGGGGTCTGTAGTGTCCTTAGGTGGGGATCTGCTCGCCTAGAAAGGAGAGCTTGGCCCTCCTGGATTAGTTTACTCAGATGTGGTGATTAAACACCTCTTTGTCAATGACAGCGCAAAAGCTCTGTACGAAGGCCTAGCACCATAATTTTCTGACCTCTGGATTACTTTCTGTTTTGCTCTGATTGTTGATTCTGAGGTGTCCTGGATGTCTTTGAGAATTACATCCTTCCCGGACATCTAGTTTTGTATTTTGAGAACTGAAATCTCCCAATATAAAAATGTTATGAGTGGTATACAAAACTTTTCAGCGAAAAACGCCTCTGAGGTTGTCCTGCTCTTTCCTTCTGTGACCTCAGTCAGAAAGTGCTGCTCTCAGGGGACTTGGGGTGACAGCTTTACCGCTTCCTCTTCCAACCTCACTCTGGCTGTGCGCTTTTTGGTACCGGTTTTACTCCCTCTTGTTGCAGGACTTTACTAGCACGGAGTTGCCTGGATTTACTACAGAAGTGAGGGTGGGGATTTGTTCCGATAACCTTTTGACCTTGATGACTGACAGCCAAGTGTCCTGTGAGAGAATTTGGAAAGAGGAGATTCTGACACACACGCCAATAAAAAAGAAGGCAAAGATGAAGTAGTTCTCAATTCAAAAATGTTCCCTGATTTTATTCTCAAGTAGTGCCGGTAATGAATGAAGTCTGAATGAAGTGTGGATAGATAGCCTGTGGTATAAGCCGCAAACCAGTCCAACAGGTCTAGTGGGATCCAGTCCTTTTTGCTGCCTCAGTGGCCTGTGTGGGGAAGAGAAGAGGTTGCACAGTTCAGGAGCTCTTGTTCTTCCAGTCAGGGATAAGACTTGAACCTGCTGTGACATCCAGAAAAGGGGGATTTGTCGAAGTGCCTACTGAGCTGGCATAAGCTTTAAAGATTGGAAAACTAATAATCCCTAAACTGATTTCTAACAGCTCTGGAAGCAAACCCACAGTGTGTTTTTAAGATTTTCTCCTTGTACCTGGGCTTACTCTCCTTGGGGAAGAGAAGGGGAGAAGGGGTGGTGTATGTGAACCCATTTGTTTCTTGGGATGGGACACCCCGTGACAGGATCTTTGAGCAAACAGGGGTCATTCAAACACCGTCTTTCACAACTCAAGGCAGGTTTGCACGATGTTCAATCTATCTATTGTTGAAACCGCCGTGGCTGGAGAGCAGCCGTGACGGCTTCCCTGCCCGCCATGATGCAGAATGAAAGTCCCTCTGCATAAATTACCATAAGATATCCCCAGGCTTCTCTGTTGTGGGTAGAGGTCATTAAAGTACTGCAGAGGACCTGCCGTGGCACTGCTGGGGCTTGCCTAGCTTTGGAAAACCTTCCCCATTAATGATAGAGGTTTGTCTCCTTAGGAGTCTTTACTGGAAATGGCAAAGTAGCGTCAGGTGGTGGTTAAGAGAAGCAGCTCCTAGTTTGGTTGGGTTGTCGCATCCTTCCATCATCAGTCAAAGCTTCCCCATATGACCAGCACACATGGCTGGGCAAAAACCAGTATCTGAGCTTGGTGCGTTCCTGTAGACGGCGTTAGGCTCGCTGCAGCGTGGCCCGCGGCGCTCAGCCTTTGTTACCCGCTGTGGAAACGTCCCATTCCTTCATCAGGAGACCCTTTAACCCTCTCGCCGGTGCTGGGTTTGTGCACTCCCAGACTTGCCGTGGCGTCCCGGCTTCCTGCGCCTGAGGGTGCGCGGGGTAACGGTGCGTCCCGGTGCCAAGCTGACGGTGCCGAGCTGCTGCACAGGGCACGTCCATGGGGCTCAACATGCTGGGCTCGGTGGCTCCATCCACGGAAACCGTGGGGATCGGCACGTTTCACACTTTTGTGGATGGCCAGACCCGTTTTCCCTGCAGCGTGGCAGAGGATCGCGCTTTCAGCACGCCGCCTCTGCTGAGACCTAAGCAGGTCCCGGCCACGGCCCGCTCGCCGCGTTTCGTTTTCCTGTGAGGAAGTTTGCGTGCAGAACAAAGCGGTGCCTCCTGCCGAGAGGCCGGAATCAGAAGGACTTTTCGGCTCCTTCCTGCGGCTGAGGGGTTTTCATGTGTGTTTCAGCCCCAGTCAGCATTTGGGAGCGAGCAGGCTCCTGCACATGGTTCAAATAAAGCAGCTTGACCAAGGAGACCACACACACGAGACCGGCTGCGGGAAGAGGCCGTCACCACCGACCGAGGGATAATTTAAAGGAAGCAGATCTTCTGCTTTCTCTCTGCTGCTTTAAGAAAGTTGTTGAATTGAAAGGGAATTGTAATAATGAGAGTCCAAACCGGAGAGATCTGCTTGTCCCAGTTGCCGCTGTTCAAATCGCAGCCTCTGGCAGTTTTAATGAGCGTGCCGTCCCAGGATGAGGATGTTCCTGAAGCCAAAATCTGTTTAATTCTATTATGAGGAGAACTTTGAAGGCACAATATTATCAGTTGGTCCAATCATAGCTGTATCAGGAGGAGAAGGGAATAAAGCCCATGGAAACTTTTTGTTTTGAATTTTACCCCCTGCCCCTTCTGCCCTCTAATGAAAGAAATTCCGCTCAACTTCGATCCTTAGAGCTCTGTCTTTGCTCCAGCTTTCCTGCTTGCTCTCCAGAGCGTAGAGCAAAGGTGGTGGGGCTGGACTGCCAGAGAATTGGCAGCTGGACCGTGTGCTTGTAGAAGAGAAATGGACAGTTCTGGGGGAAAAAAACCCACCCCAAACCAGTTCCCTGGGTGTAACAGTGAAGGTCCCTTTGCTGACAGGAATGGTTTGTGTCGGTGGAGGGTTAGGTTTGACTCCTGGGGACAGTCAAACAGGCTGGTTCTACATCAGGTTTCTGCATCTCCATAAACTTCTTCCATGACCTGAACTGGATGATTCTGTGGCAGGCCAGGAAACCTCACTGTTGTTCCTCTTGAGGTTTATTTCAGCCATGAAGCATGAAATTAGTCTCTTTTTTTAGCAGCCACTTTTATTTTTCCTTCTACTCTTTCTATTCCAGTATTATTATTTTGAGTTTTGCTGAGTTTTTTTCTCCTCTGATGTTTTTGATGATACTTTCCTCAGTCTGATTACATATTAAGGGAGCAGGGAGCTTGTTTTCTAATGGCTGTTGAAATTTGCCACTATTTTTATTTATTTCTTATTTATTTGTTGGCTTTGTTGCTGCCAACATCACGAGCTTCCATTCTGCCTATCTTTGTCCCTGGAATGTTTGGGGTTTTTTTTGTATATTTTTGTACCATACCTTCTTTGTTTGCTGCTGAGGATAAGCAGTCTCATTTCTGTCTATTCTTTCTAATCTCTCTTTGTCCTTTTCTGAGTCCCTCTCCTCTGACACCCTCCTCCAGGAAGGAGCTGCCCAGAGCGTGGGTGCTGCCCTAAATTTGTGTTCTGAATTTGTGACCCAGGACTCCAGAGCATGTTGTTCTGGCCTGAAATCTGCTCCTGGTTCTGCCATCCCAAGGGCAATCCAGTGACCCCCAAGCCGGCGTCCCGCATTACGCGGTGAGAACAGTGAGAGCTCCTCGCACACAGAGCGGCTTTGTCTGCCGGTGGGGCTGGTGCAGCGTAACCCTGTGACCGGGGCACTGTCCTCGTCTGTCACACGGAGGACAAGTGAAAATCGCGTGGTGGGGGACGGGTTGTGTCGTGTGGGCACCGCTAGAGATGCTGTGTGACCCGGCGGGGATGCCGGGTGGGGACACGCGCAAGGTCACTCCATCCATTGGAGTAATGACCCAGCGTGGTCTGCATCGTTCTCCAGCCACCTTGGGAGGGGGTTCCACAGTCACTTGCCAGCTCTGTTCAGTATTTTCATTAATGGAGTGGATGATAGACTGGAAAAAAGGCTTTGCTGGGTTTACAGGTAACACTGAACTTGAAGGGACTCCAGGAGCATTGGAGGAGAGGATTGGGATTTGAAATGAACTGAGAACCAGAGTGCTGGTCAGTGGTGAGGAGTGATGGAACAAGAGGAAGCGGCCTCAAGTTGCCCCATGGGAGGTTTAGGTTGGAGCTGAGGAACGATTTGTTCCCCTCCAGGGTTGTCCAGGCCTGTGCCAGGCTGCCCAGGGCAGGGCTGGAGTCCCCATGGTCCCTGGAGGGGTTTCCAAGGTGTGGAGATGTGGTGCTGAGGGACAGGGCTCAGTGGTGCCCTGGCAGGGATGGGGGAACGGGTGGACTCGATGATCTTAAAGGCCTCTTCCAACCCAAATGCTTGCATGGCTCCGTGTGCTCTTCCTGAGCGAGGAAATGCAGCTGCAGCGGTGCAGGGTGCGGTGGAGAGCGAGCTCTGCTGGACAGAACCTGGGGACACCGGCGGTGACAGGTTGGGAGAACAGGGGATCCTCGTGCTGGGGTGATGGACAGGAGGGTCCGGCCTGCGGGCAGACGCTGCAATCTGCCGGCTCGTGACGGCTCTCGCTGGGCCTCGGCCATTCCTAGTTCTGAGCGTTGCACTTCCAACAAATGGAGAGTATTCAAACGATGAAAGGAATATGGTCTAAAAAGCATGAATCCCAAGGGAATTTAACCAAACTGGAACTGTCTTCTCTGAAAAAAATAAATGGGAGAAGGAAACGGTGGATGTAACACCTTTGAAAACTACTGTAGGGCTAAGAGCAAAGGAACAATCTTTTGCCTTTGTCCACAACACAAAGGTCAGAACTTTATTTCCTTTAAAGTGCAGCTATAAATACTGAGATTAAATGCCAGAAGTTTGTCCCCTACTCTTCAACCGCACTAAGGCTAAAGGAGCATGGGGTAGAGGAAACGTTCCTGATGGGTAACTCCTCTTGCTGACACAGCAGGAGGTCCCTACTAGTCCCATCCCTCATTCTTTATTCAGAATTCTTAATTCTTATTCATAATTCAGAAGGCAGGGGTGGGGGATAATCTTATTGTGAGCCCGCAAGGTGCACCGTCATGTTTTCTGTTACACCCGGCGTGGCTGGTTTCATTCATGGGTCCACAAGGATACTGGTGCTACAGGAAGACCCAGCTTCTGGGAGATAACCACAGATACTGAACAGCTTCATAGTTTGCATTTGTGTTTTACTGATACCTTTCCTGTGTAGCTTTGTTTTCCTAACAGCTAATTCATTAGCAAGTAAATCCAGGCTTGCACATTAAAAGACCTCCCAAATATCACTTAGGGGCCAGAACAGAGTCTAACAGAGTTATAAAGTCCCTTTTATCTATTTTTTTTTTCCAGAAAAAGCTATCTTATAAAGTCTTTTTAATTATTCTCTAGGGTGGAATCTTAGGAGATATATAATGTAGAGCAGTATCAACAGATTTCTATTAATTTACCTGCCGTTAAACGCTCCGTGGCCCTGCTCTGTGGGGATGTGAGGATCCATCAGGCTCCCGGAGCTGTTGTTCGAACGTCTGTCGTATTAAACCGCACGTTCAAAAGATGTTTTAGATGCTCAGCAGTCCTGCTCTCTCTGACATTTTGGGCTCAGAAAGATCGGTTCCAGCCTCTTTTCTATCGAAGCGAGCTGTTGTGCTCTGAGGGGTGGCACAGATGTGCTTCGACCTCCTCCTTTCTCTGAAGTCCCGGCAGTCAGTCAGCACCTGTCAGGCAAGCTGGCCGTGCACAAAGCTGTTGTTTCGGACCTTTGTTCGTGGCAACTCAATTCTTTCCAGCTCATCTTTAGTCATTTCTATGGTAGAAAAAGCCAAACTATTTGAGTGCATTTTGAATGAACTGCCCGGACACTCGAGGTGATGTATGGATCGGAAATTACCGAGGCCCGTACGCGACATGTAGCCCCACTGGCTTTATGGGAAATCACAACTGCTGAAACAGCAGAAGCCTGGCAAAAATTTGAGCAGCCTTCGTGGCCGTGGCTCTGCTGAGAATTCCCTTAGTCTGCACGTGACCTGTGTGGGCACTGCGGCCGAACACAGCTGCCAACAGGTTAATTGTCATCGGTTTTCTTCAAAGATGTCCCACCTAGAAGGCTTAAATGATGTTCCTAAATGGAAATCCTTCTGTTAAGAATTTTTTAAAAAGATTGGCAAATGCTTACACACTTAAAAGATATTTTAAGGAGCCTGGGGTTTTGGGTTATATATTTTTTTTAATATATATTAAACTGATTTACTAGTAAAAATCACTTCTATTTTAAACAGAACCGGTTTTGAGCGGGAAGCCTGCACTGTCTTTTGACATGTGAAACAAACCCTTTGACCGCCTACTTGAATTTGATTTTGCACAAAAAGGCACCTTTGGAACTGTGTCGCTGTGCTTTGGATTTGGTAGAGCAGGAGAGCCGCTGAGAAGTGACGGTGACAGGAGTTTGTGCTGGCAGGAAGCTGGCCTTGCTGTGAGTCACTCTGAGAGGGGGTTTCCATGAGCAAAATGCCTGAGTCTCACTTGTGCTTTGTGAGTATGTAACACACAGAAGGAAACTGGACAGCGCATTTGCAGCGCAAGATCTGTCCAAATTTGTCTGGGCCTTTCAGAGGGATGTGGCAAGTGCTTAATTTGTCCCAGGGAGCTCTGCTCGTTTGCCAACAGAGCTGTTTTGAGCTCCAGGAGCACTACCAGGTGCAAATCGGAAATCTCACTGGGAAAGGTGCTTTTCAAGAGAAAATATCATGGGGACAGTGAGAGATGTGAATGCTGCAGGTGGATGAAAGAGAGAACATAACCAAGGTGAGAACAGTGGGCAGTGAAAGACTCATGTGAGAGTCACGTTGGATCAGCATTAACTTGGCATTCCTTTGTGCTTTGAGAGTGCTGGTTGAAAAATTCCTGGTCTTTGCAAATAACTTTTCACGATATTTGTACATGAAGAATGGTGAAAGCCATATCATGATTCAGGTCATGCTTTCATCTGTGCTTCGCTCTCTTGAAAAAAAGTTATGATGTGGAGAGAACACCTGACTCCTGCACACGGAAAGACAATCAGAAGAGAGGAAGAAGTGGAAAATGGTCTGTGCTTCCCCCTCGCTAGGGAACGTGAGGTGGAAGAAGGAAGGCATGGGGGGTTCTGAGGGTTCAAAAGGGTGGGGCCACAAGGAATTTCTGTTCCACATCTAGGCACGAGAACAAGAGGGGCTGGTAAGAGATTTAGTCACTGTGACTGCTGCCAGACTTCTGAACAATTCTGAAAACAGGCTTAAAAATATGTTCAGTGCCTTTGCCCCCATTTGAAAGCCAGAGAGAACTGGGGAAATGACCATTTTAAATAGTAATAAAAAAAGAGTGGTGGTATCTTCTTGCCTTTTTAAAAAGCCCACCACCCACCCACGTGAACAGTTTGGAGTCTGCCTGTGTTTGTTTTGTGTGTGAACATCTCCCTTGCAGTGGGATTCCTGTTCTCGACCGTTGCTTCTGCAGCGACGCGAGGACTTTGCACTGCGCTCCCTGCCTGCGTTTTATATTAACATCTTCGAATTACTGCTGTGGAATTGCTGGCTTAAACCAATTAAAAACTCCAAAGGCAGCGTTCAGACCTCAGCTGTCTCCTCTTGAGCACTTGACAGTGAAGGGAACAGACAGCGTGTCCAGGAGCAGGGCGCCCCGGCCAGTTGCTGTCCAGCCTCCTTGGGGCAGGCAGGAGGACGAGGCCGCTGCAGCGTGGGCTCAGGATCTGCCTGCCAGATGGGAGCTGCCCGCCAGGCCCAGCTGGAAAGCTTTGGAGCAGTGGAAGAAAATCTGTGACTATTTTTTCCCCACCCATTCCCTCTCCGCCGTGTTTATTCTACGCGCTGGCAGTTGCAGCTTCAAGCTGTGGCTTGACGGGCTGCACGTGCCCTGCCACTGGACTCTCCCTCCCTCCCTCCCCTGCGCGCCGAGCGTGACCTTGCGATCGCTCTTGGCTCTGTTTCGTATCAGGAAGGTGCCTCCTTGCGATGCGGTTCCCTTGGCTTTCGGCAGTGTTGTTGCGCAGGGAGCATCGTGGTGAGAAACGGCGACGTGGAAACGCCGCGTCTCCTCCTCTCTGTCCCTCTGCAGCAGCAGCAGCTCCTTCTGTCCTTGATCCTTGCTCTGGTAGAGTTGTGCATGTGCTTCAGATTGCTGGCTGCACGGACCCTTCTCGTCCAGAAGTCATCCCGAGTAACACATCTGTTCACTACTGCATCTTCATCCCCAATCATTTTAAAAAGATGATATAAATAAGATAAACCCTCAGATGTGATAATCAAGTTTCCATTCCAAACCTGCAGTCACCGTTGGGGTTTCATGAAGCACCACTGATCTGGATGAATTCTCCATACATTTATGTCCCCTTTTAGGCCAGAGAGAAACCCCTGGCCCGTTCTGGTTTGCATCGGAACCTCTTGGTATCGCTGAGCTGTGACGAGCGTTCCTTTTAAGCAGATATCTGACTGATTACTTAACAGATTCTGCAGTGCTAAGGGGAGATGCCTTCCCAGTTAGATATTGCTGAACTCAGTCTGTGAAATCAGCTGCAGGGAATCCAGACTTTGCTTGAGCCCCAGCTATTTTGCATTAAATTATGAAGGTATTTTAAAGGGAAACTGGGAAAGTTGTGCAACTCCACAGGGAGCAGCATTTAGAACAAACTCCAGGTTTAGATTTCCTCACTGTTTTTCTGTAATTTAGTGATGTGTTTGCTCTATATCCATGACTACATAGATGTTAGAAGCAGAATTCTTTCATCAGACGTGGCTCATATGAAATCCTTGCAGTCCTCCCAGTAATTCCCAGCTCGTTAGTCTCTTGGGCTGTGGACACCACTCCTCTGGCCAGGCTGTCTTGCTTTCTAGTGCTGCCCCACCAGCCTGCCCTCGGCCTGTGCTGGAGGGAACCTCTGCGGCGCAAGACACTGACTCCTCTTAGCTACAGACCCACGGAGCCAGAGAATCAAGAACTTGTTAGTGTGGAATTCTGAAACACGACAGGTCATCAAACTCATTTCGCAGGGCCAGAGGATGACTCTTTTGGAGCAATGAATCCAATTTGCTGCTGGTACAACTCACTCACCCGAATTTCTATCTATAAGATTTGGGTTTGGAGGGCATAAAAACGCCTCTGCAGAGTTACGCCCATTACCCGTGTGCGCTCGTGCCTTTCGCAGTTTGCCCTGGTAGCAACTACACCCTCACGTGTCCTGTGTGGTTTATTTATTTAGTGCGCGTGTGATACGGTTTCCAGGGGACCAACTGTCCTGCATTTTGGTGAGGACTGCAGTGAAAAGCCACCTGCCGTGTTACGCTGCAGTGTATTGGATGTGGCTCCCGAGTGGGAACAAAGGGTGTTGTCCATCAAGTATGCGTTATTTTGTGGGATAAATCAGTGAACTTCAGGAAGGTGCCGGTCTTCTGGAATTTGTGGCTCTCCTTGCCAGCTGACTCCCTAGTGCTTTCACATCGTAGGAGAGCACGGAGGTGTCAGTCACTGTTTCAGCTGACCTGGTTCTTCTTTTTTAACCTGGATACTCTGTGAACTGGAGCCGGTTTGGATGAGAAGTGACAGCTGAGGGAACAGGGAGCAACAGCTCTCCCTCCACGTTCAAACCTGAGCTGTGCTTCGGGAGCCAGCTGTTGGCGGACGAGTGGTATTTACTTTGGGGCAGAATGAGATGAGTTAGAGCAAAAATCTTGTGTCGGTGCAGGGTTTTTTTTGTCACATTTTAAAAACATCTGCAGTTGAAGGGCTGCGGTGCTTTGCGTGCTGTTCTTCTCTGACCTGGCCCAAGTCTGCTGGTTATGAAACGAGTGACTTTGCTGGGTGATTTTCTCAGGAAATAGCGCAGGCTCGGCTCTGGCCCTGCTCCGTGCGCATACAGCATATTCTCTCTTAGGCTGCGGCAGGCTCTGGTGCTGGTGTCAGCTCAATTTCCTCCTCTTAAGTGCATGCCAAGGGCTAGATGCCAAAAGCTGGCGATGAAACGGCTCTGGGAAGAACCTAAACCAGGAGCGAAAGGGGACGTGGGAAGGATGCCAGGGCTGACAGAAACGAGGGGCAGCAGCTGCCAGGATGGTGACTGGGGAAGGGCCGCATCTCCCAGCACCATTCTCCTTAGCCCAGTGGAAGGGAAAGGAGCTGCTAATGCTGGAGACAACTTGTAGTTTTTTTCTCTAACTGTTTCTGGGCTGTTTATCTGCCAGCAGATAAAAGTAACCAGAATCCCAGACAAAACCTCCATGAAAACACCCTGTTCCACACATACTTGTAAGCACAAAGAGAATGAGAAGATGACCAAATGTTAGATGAGAGGGTCGGTGGTTGCTGCCGTTCAGTGCCTACAGCAGGGGGGCTGCTCCTGTGGTCATGAGGATGCCGAGAGATCCCGCCCAGCTTGGGTCTTGCTGCCCGGGAACAGGAGGCTGGAGACTTGTTTGAGAGCACGGCTTTTCCCCTGGCTTTACTTAAAGCGTGTGGGGCCATCCCTGGTCTTGTCTGGAAGGAGAGGTTCGCTTGTACCTCCTCAGGTGGCATCACGAGAGGCACTGGCCCGCTCTGGGTGGCGGAGGTGAGATGCACGGCTCTGCTGGGGCCAACCCGCAGCGCGGTTTGGGGTGCTACGGGGACTTCTGGTGACAAATGGGCTGTTTCTCTGCTCACCTTCATGTCTCACGGAGCTGCAGAAGCAGCCCAGTCCGTCAACACATGGTGAGCTTAAAAAAAAAAAAAGGAAAGGAGAAACCAAACATTGGAGCGTAGCGGAACAACAGCGGGGCTGCTATTTTAGTCAGAGCTCTTCCTGACACAGTCCCACACAGTTGCTGCAGCTCCAGTGAGCGCAGCACTTCGCCTTGGCATGGAGCGGCTCTCCAACCAGGAGAACTTGCTCTGGTACAACGGAGCTCGCTGCTGTTGTTGAGAGTCCCTGCTCTCCTGGGTCTCCCTGTTGTGAAAGCTTCCCCGTCTTATCAATAGCAGGTCTGTTTCATGACGCTTGTCTTTACTCTGAAGCTCTGCCAGTCACCGCTCGGCAGCCTCTCATCACACAGCAAATCTGCTCTTAGCGCACGGGAACAGCAGCCTAATGTAGTGCGCAAGGAGCAAGAGGGAGACAAGAGTGATAAAAATCAAATTAGATTCACCACGCACACAAATTTTCAAACCCAAAGCACAGTGATGCTGGGAATGGAGGGATGCTGGGAATAGAGGGAAGAAAACAGCTTTACAGCCAAGGCATAAGCCCCAGCTCGCTGTGCGTGCTTCACTTCTGGGGTGGCTCCGCGCTCCACAGGCACGGCCTGGGGACAGCACATGGCTTAGGGCAGATGCTCCCGCAGCTAATTCCTGTGGGGTTTAAAACACCGCTGCCTCCCCTTACCCACGGGCTCTTCCCGTTCCCGTGGCAGAAGCAGCGTCCCCATAGCAGGGAGTGCAGTGGGGTCTGCGACCCCCCACCCTCTGAGCACGGGGCCCTGGAGCTCAGCCTGGGCTGGAGCCTGCGGGAAGGTGCCAGATCCGCCGTGAGCTGCGCAGGGCATGGCTTTCCTCACAGCTGAGAGAGGGGCCAGTGACCCTGCTCAGGGGCTGGTAGCGCACGGCGTGGGCACGGCGGCTCCTCATTGCTGCGGATGTCTGCCCAAGCCTGCTGCAGGGTGCTTGGCCGGTCCCAGGCGTGCTGAGAGAGCAGGTATTAGCAAAGTGCTTATGTTGCTTCGGCTCTTCCAGGAAAGTTAGATTTATGCTGCTACAGCAACCAGCCTTTCTTCTCAATGGGAAGGTGCCTCTCCATCAGCACCACTCCCTTGGGTTCAGGTTTTCCATCCCTCCAGGACACAGGGGCAGAGCGAGCTGGCAGCTCCAGTGCAGATTAACCCTGACTCAGCCTGAAAAGGGAGGATTAGTTGCTCTAGCCCCAGAGCAGCAGCTTTGTAAGAACAAGGGAACCCCCCTGAACTTCCCCAGGCCCCAGTGTCGGCGGCGCAGTTTGTTGTGGCACCGTGGCGGTGCCACTCGCATCAGAGGCCATGACTCATGTCAGGGAGGGAGCCTGGCTTTCTTCAGCCAGAGCCAGTGCTTCTGGGCTGGAGGAGGGGATTGGATTCTCAAATCCTTCTTCCAAATACACCTGATACTAACCCAAAGCCATCTGAAACCCGTGGGAGACAATCTATTGACTTCAGTGGCTTTTGATCCAGACTCCAATGGTGCCCCACATGCGCTTGCTGCGGTGCCGCCCTGCCGGGTTCCTGCAGAAGCAGCGAGCACACGGCCGGGTGCTGGCGGCAGCTCCAGGCTCTCCCTGCGCTTTCATCCGCTCCTCCTCTCACAGGCATCCTCGAGGATTTTCCGGTTCGGTTTTTCAGCTGCTGACCCAGCAGCGGGAGCTGGATGGGAGACAGCCAGGCTCTCCCAGCGCTCACACCGGCATGGGCTGGGCATGATCAATCAGCAGCTGCTGTTGATCAATCGATACAATTATTATTATCCAGGTTTGGCTGGTAACCACGTTTCCTTCACCCGTGCTGGGGGGGAGTTTCACCCTCCTTGCAGCTGGTTTTTGAAAGCAGCTGCCTTCTCTGGTCAGAGCAGCAATGTCTTTAGTGAAGAAAACCTGTGTTCAGGCAACGCTGAGGAGGGGAGGGTGGAAGGGGCACACTGAGGACTGTACTATCCCAGGGGTGTTGGATGATGCCCAGCCCTGGCCCAGGCAGGTCCTGCCACAGAGACATTTCCGTGAGGGGCAGAAGCTCTCAGGACATTTCTGTGTTGGGCAGAAGCTCTCAGGAGCTGTCACCTTCCACTCTGTTTATTATGAGCGGAAGGGCAGCGTTAAGAAGCTTCCAGCTCAGCATTATGCTCAGAGAGCATTCCTGGTCCTCTCAACGTCAAGCTGCCCCTTGCAACCCGGACAGGCCGATCGGCTGTCACAGCTCCCGCTGCCCCGCCGGGCTCTGAAGGTGCTGGTGTGTCAATGTCGGTCTGCTTTGGCTCCAGGGATGGAGTCTCAGCCGAGGGGGAGGCTTTGCAGATGGTGTGGAAGGGGCCGGGTGTGGGAGCTCACGGTGAAAAGCACGGTAAAGGCGCCGGTGCCGAGTGAGCAGTTTTCTGTCTGCCTTCGCAACAACCCCCCGGAGAGGCAGCCCTTGGCTGCGCGGGCTGGCTCCCCCCTCACACTGGCTCTGGGCTCCTAGAGCTGTGATTATCCTAAACTGCTTTGCATTCAACGGAGTTGGTGGAGGAAATCAGAAAGGCCCTCTCTGTTAAATTAATAGTGAAAACAAGAACCTGGGAAGCAGCTTGTAACTGGAAGCGTCGGTGTTTTCCTGTATGTGCGCGGCGGCAGATAATTGATGGGATGAAATGGTCACGAGTAACACACTGAACCCATTTCTGTGCCTTGTCTGCGTTCCCAAAAAACCTCGTTCCTCCAGGTGGGCGGCTACTACGGAACCCAGACCTCCCTTGGATGTTATAACCAAATCTTCCAGCTCTGTTCGCAGCAGAGCCGCCAGCACAGGCTGTAAAACCTGCCTGGGACTGAGTCAGGCTTCCCGGGCACCGGGC
The DNA here is from genome assembly GCA_013396935.1 of Baryphthengus martii. Taxonomy (NCBI): domain Eukaryota; kingdom Metazoa; phylum Chordata; class Aves; order Coraciiformes; family Momotidae; genus Baryphthengus; species Baryphthengus martii. Next base: position 145,011 of record VWZK01020969.1, on the reverse strand, counting down.
AGCAGGGGAGTGAGCGGTGGGCAGGCTCTTGCCCAGCCCTTCCTCGGGTGCCCCTCAGCTGCACCCAGCTTCCGTGCGCTGGCCCCGCTCACGGCCAAGCTGCTCTTTGCTCTTTCTTCTCTTTGCTGCACTTCTCTTTTTTTCCCCTTATCAGTGCTTTTCACCATCCTAAGCAGCACGGAAACAAGAACCTAGTCTCCTCTTTTTAAGGGATAAAATATTGTAATAATAATTAAACAGGTGAGCAAGATCCTCTGTGATCATTCTTTCTCAACAAAAAGCACTGCCTGCTCTCCTTCCCCTCCTGTGCAGGTTTGGATGGTGCCAAGCCACAAAGGCGAGGAAGGGCTTCCTCCTCAGGAGGGTGTTACCGAGGGGGGGGGCTTGAAAAAAACCCCCGAACTTTCCACTCGGTTTCAGGAAATGACACTGTCGTGCTGGAATTTACAATGAAGTTGTGAATGCGGCTGGAGCCCGGGGCTTCTGCAGGAGAAGGCCTCTTTGGCCAGCTGGATTCAGCTCTAATGAGAGGGCTAAATTCTCCCTGAAAGGCGTGTTTTCCATTTGGCCCCTTTTCCTTCATCAATCGCTGTCACTTTAGACAGAAGGCCCCGCACGCAGCTTCCCCTTCGGCCTGTGTGCCGCGCCGGGGCCGCGCCGCGCGGGGGACGGACTGCCCTACTAAAGTGCATCTCTGAGCCCCTGAACAATAGCGCTTTGTGCGAGCAGCACAGTGCAGGCTCAGTTTCCCAGGCTTTTCCTTTTCTCTCTCCTCTCTCCCGCTGGAAGCCCCCGGCGACGCGGGAGCGGGCGGAGGCTGCGGCCACCGGCTGCAGAACAAAGAGGCGAGAGGCTCGGGGGTCCCCATGCAGTGTGGGGGTCCCTCCTCCCCAGCACCTGGGTCTGACAGCAGGTGCTTGCAGNTCTGGCAGGGGGGGTGGACTCAATCACCTCCCGAGGTCCCTTCCAACCCCTACCATTGTAGGATTCTATGATTCTGTGGTTCTATGATCATTTTTCACAAGTACAACAGACCTGAGTGATTCCAGCAAGAAACACGAAGCAGGGTACGAGCAGGGCTCCAGCCATCGGGAACGCTGGGGCCCCTTGGGCGAGGGCAGCGCAGCACAGTGCACTTATGGTCTGCTCCGGTGAGCTGCAGCGTGCCAGGCACCCTGGGCTCCCTGCACCCCTGACACTGGGACTTGCTGCTCTGCAGCACTGCTCAGGACAGGTAATGATGCTGGAGTGAGGAGCAGCAGGGTGAAGGTTAAAAAAACCCGTAAAAATAGACTGAACCTCTGCAGCAAGCTGCTGGTGCTCATCAGTACAGGCAGGACAGCAGGGATACGTGGCTCACACACAAGCCTTGTGTCAACAGACAGGAGCGTACTGCCTGGGAGAAAGCAGGAACCCTCACTCCCTTTACAGATGAGGAAATGGGGTATGCCCGAGACTGTGGTGTCCCAGATCAGATCCCATTTCTGTCCCAGTGGGCCCCATGCCCACTCACACGCTCTTCCTGCCCCTCACTGCCGCCAAACAACCGGGAGCACTGTTGGAAATGCTGGCCCCGGTGAGGCACGGGCTGGGAGCAGGGAGGCGGATTGAGCCTTATTTCTGGGCTTTGCTGAGAAATACAATCAAGTATCACATAAGGTGGATCAGCTGGACTTAAGCAACAGGACAAGGGGAACCGGCCTCAAGTTGCCCCAGGGGAGGTTCAGATTGGAGCTGAGGAACAATTTCTTCCCCCATCTCCAGGGTTGTCCAGGCCTGTGCCAGGCTGCCCAGGGCAGGGCTGGAGTCCCCCTGCTCCCTGGAGGGGTTTCCAAGGCGTGGAGATGTGGTGCTGAGGGACAGGGCTCAGTGGTGCCCTGGCAGGGATGGGGGAATGATTGGACTCCATAAGCTTAAAGGTCTCTTCCAACCCAAATGATTCTGTGATTCTACGGTCCTGTGACTTTGTTTTGTCACAGGGATGTTTGGAAACAATTGTGCCCAGGCTGTGGGGGTGCTGGTCCCACTGGGCTTAGTGGGGGGCGAAGGAGCCGTTTTGCAGGGTCAAACAGGCAGGCGCCACATTTCAGGGCAAAGCTCCTGCGCAGCTGCCCTCAGACTGCGACCAGAGCAGGTCCAGGCTCTGGCCATCCAGCACGTACGAGTTTGGGATCCCAAAGCGCCTGAAAACATGATTAGTGTGTCTCGTGTTGCAGAGAAACGGAGATCACGTCTTGCAGAGAATAAACAGCAGTGACCCAAAAAGCAAGTGAGCGCCCGCCCGGCAGGCACTGCCAGGCCGCAGCGTGTCCGTGGCGTCAGTTGGACCTGACACGCGGGGCTCTGGGGGCTCTGCCTCGTGGAACCAGCCCTGGAGCTGCTGCCCCAGGGTCAGCCCAGTGCCCCGTGCCCCGGCCTCACGGGCTGTCTGTGTCGTCGGGAAAGAAAGCGGCAGGAAAAGCTGTTTCTTATTTACAGGCTGGGTAGGCACAAGCAGGTCTCCTCTGCAAGGTGCAGAGCCACCGGTGATGTAAACGGATCGAGGGCTCGCGGCATCCTGTGCCTGATAAAAGTGGGCTCAATCCTACAGAAGAAAACTGCTTTCGTACGACCTACCGAGAGGAGCTGAAAATACCGTCCTTTGTGCGAGAGGCTTCATGGGGGCAGGAGCTGGCCTTGTGTCGGTGGCCACTGGTGCTGCCGGGTGGGGTTGGTTGTTCATGAACAGGAATTCAGGGATGATAAAAAGACCTTGTTAAAAGAGCAGCAAGCTCCTCCTCTAGTGCGAGTTCTTTTTTTGGTCTGTTGCTACAGCAACTCTCCACTAAGAACAAAGATGACAGCGAGATATTAAATTTTGCAGCAACTCAATTGACTCCTGATTTGCCTTCTTTTTTGCCTTCAGTAACTGAATCCTACTCCACTAATTGCGTTAGATTGCAGATAGAAATCATGCCTTCCTCTGGCAAGAATTCCTGTGCTGCTTTTTCCTCCTTCCCCTTAGAAACCAATTAAATCAAATCAACTTATTTAAATTCAGTGGGTGATTATAAACACTAGATTTCTTGGCTTTACTTCTCTTGCATGTGGCCATCATGTATTTTAAGCCACAACTCATCTTCTGTATCAAACTCCCCAAAGCTTTAATATTCTTTAAAAAGAAACAAGCGGTTCTCGGCAAGTTTGGTTTTGGCAAAGTTCAGTTTATGCCAATGGCACAGATCAGAAATGTATCACCCAACTGACCGTAACGGAGGTCAGATGCGCTGAGGGATGTCAGCGTTGTTTTTAAAGCAATTCTGCGTTTCAGTCTCTTTCCCCGACCCCAGCATCTGCATTTCCAGCAGGGCAGGGTGAGAGAAGGCCATGGAATCTGTACCTGTGTGTTCACCTTGGCACATGCAGTACCACCCTGTGACGGTAGAACATGGTGTGACAGATGGAGAGGTTCAGGTTGGAGCTGAGGAACAATTTGTTGCCCTCCAGCACTGTCCAGGCCTGTCCCAGGCTGCCCAGGGCAGGACTGGAGTCCCCCTGGTCCCTGGAGGGGTTTCCAAGCCGTGGAGATGTGGTGCTGAGGGACAGGGCTCAGTGGTGCCCTGGCAGGGGTGGGAGGACGGGTGGACTCCAGGAGCTTAAAGGTCTCTTCCAACCCAAACAATTCTATGAAATGACCCACACAGGCTTTGGTGGAAATGTCACCTTCAGAGCCCCCGACCCTCAGTGGCTGGAGGTCAAGAACTTCTGCTCTGTGTCTGCTCTGCATTCTGCTCTGTTTCCTCACTGTGGAAAATGGGTCCAAGGACAAGAAAGGTCAGTGACACAAACCATGGACTGCTGCTAAAGCTGTGATGGACTCCTGGGAGCAGAGAACCAGGGGAGAACAGCACCATCCATCGCCTGCGAGCAAAGCGTGGGTCAAACCACACCCAAACTCCACATTCAACTGCAGCTGATGACGTGGGTTTGTACCGAGTCCTCGGTGCCCGTGGGAAGCCGGGCTGGCTGGAGGCCTGGCTGTGCCCTGCCCTGTGGGCATGCGAGGGGGTGGCACAGGCCTGCGCGGAGGAGCTGCTTCTCCTGAGGCGCAGGGTGGGGGATCCTCGTGGTGGGGAGGGGGAGAACTGGGGGAGACGGAGACAGAGAGGAACAGCGGCATGTGGGGACATGAAATACCACATAATGAGCTTTACTCCTAGTGGGAGTGTAAATAACAGTGTCGCTCTGGCAGCTTCAGCTTCAGCTGCAGCACGGCGTGTGCGGGAGGGACCAGCCCGAGCAGAACTCGGGGCTGCCCTGGGTTTAGCGCAAGATTAAATCGAAGGAAATAGAGCAACGGAGTGAACCAGAAACAAGGTTCCTGTCGCTTTACCCTGAAAACTGTTGTGCAAGAGCATTTACTTGTTGGCAAAGGACTCCAACCTGTCCTGTGGACAAGGCCTAAACACCTACTTGGATTTCAAATGCACGCCTTGGATAGGGATATGCCAATGACAGCACCGTGCAGGTGATGTCTTTCTTAAAGAGCTCGGGACAACAGACTCTCCCATCTTTTTCTGGGACAGCTGTGGATGTTCCTCTCCGAGAGGAAGGACGTGGGTCAGTTTGGCAGCTCCTGTGCTGAAGCAGCATATTTTCAAGCCACCTTTCACTGCTGCGTGACCCACTGTGTGCCATGCCACCAGAGCTGGCGCTGGGTGCCCTCTCTGTGAAGCTGTTCTCTGTGAAGCTGCGGCTGTGCCGGCACCAGCAGAACCTGCAGATCGCAGCAGAGCAGTGAGGGCGCAGCTTTGACCGCCCGGTCCGGGTGATCTCGCCGAGGAAACAAGAGGTCGCGGCTCTCTCCAGGAAGCTGTAGGCAAGAGACCTTTCACAACGGCTTGAGCAACGTGCAGTGCAGCTCCGGCTTTGCAAATCCTGAGCAGATTGTGACTCAAAAGCCTTTTCCAGGAGAGTTATCACCAGTGGGGAGAACTGCTGCTCCCGAGTTGTTCATCATAATACCTCGCACTTTGAGTCACAAGTAAATATTCCCATTTCTTACACTGACTTGAGTTATTGACCAGTGTGATGCTTGATTCTGCCACTCCTAAAGGCATAAAAATGGTAACAGTGAAGAAGACAGGTATCCAGACAGGCTCATATTTTTAGAGTGCTTTTTTTCTTCTCTGAATATTAATATCTTCAAAGATACTGCATTTGATTTTTTTGAAGATATCCCTCTACTTATGACTGAACCGTTGGAAGCCCAGAAGAAATGAAAATAAAAAGCAAACTCTGGGATGCCTCACCTGAAAAGGGACATGTTGGGTTCCACGTTGCATCCTCCTATGCAAACTGCTTGGGAGGCAAAGCAACACTTTTTGCTGAGTTCCCAGTAAAAATAATCTTGTTACCCAGGGACATTAGTGAAGGTAAACTGCAAATAACCTGGAGGATAGGTGGTGGAAGCTGCCTGTAGTAAATCTTCTGCACAGAGGCTTGTTTCATACTGAGCACAGCAGAGCACTTTGCCAAAAGATTCCCAGCACTGTTGCGTTGGCTCAAAAGGAGAACATCTCAAGCCTGGCAGGCTCCCAGAGTTTTCACGTGGCAAACCCAGGGCATGTGGAGATCAAGATGCGTCCATGGACGCGGTTATCGCGGGTGCCAAGGCAGGGCACATCACTAGCGCCACGTCAGCCCAAGTTACAACGGCACTTCCCTGCACACTGATAAAAAAGGGCACAGAGGGAGAACTAGTTCTCTTTCTTGTTCATATGACAAGATAACGGCACTTGGCTGGCAGGAGAGAGTGCGTGAGGTTGACAAAAAGGAGGATGTAGTGCAGTGCAGACAGCTCCCGTATTACCTGTCTCCCAACCGTTTATTCTTACACTGGGAAACATTTGCGGGGAGTGTTTTTGCAGCCGCTCAGCTGTAGCAGTGCCCTGCAACACCCACGCAGCAGACAAGTCGTCAGGGCTGGATTCTGGTTCCCTAGTTCATATTTTGTAGATTTTATTCCACAGACGATCCCGTTGAGGCCGAGCGCTCTCCTGTGTGAGCGATCTGACCCAGGCAGGCTGCTCTCCGCAGTTTGCTGCAGGTGACCCCAGCCTGAGGAATAGCCCCCATCTCCTGGTGACTCCAGAGCCTCAACTGGAATATCACCAAGGAAGGGCCTTCAGCAGCTTCCCAGGAGGGTGCAAAGGGTCCTGTGACCTATCAGAGGTGAAGGTCGTCCCCCTTCCTCGACTCCATCAACTCCAGGTGCGGCAGAGGGTATTTAGCCTTTCACAGAATCATACAATCCTAGACTCTAGGGGTTGGAAGGGAGCTCTGGAGATGATCGAGTCCAACCCCCCTGCCAGAGCAGGATCACCCAGGGCAGGACACACAGCAACAGATCCAGGGGGGGTTGGAAAGTCTCCAGAGAAGGAGACTCCACCACCTCTCTGGGCAGCCTGGGCCAGGCTCCGTCACCCTCCCAGCAAAGAAGTTTCTCCTCAAGTTGAGGTGAAACCTCCTGGGTTCCAGTTTGTGCCCACTGCCCCTGGTCCTATTAGTGGGCACCACTTGACCCCCACCCCGCAGATATTTCTAGACAGGAATCAGCTCCCCTCTCAGGCTTCTCGTCTCCAGACTAAGCAGCCCCAGGTCTCTCAGCCTTTCCTCACAGGAGAGATGTTCCAGTCCCTTCATCGTCCTCGTAGCCTCCGTTGGACTCTCTCCAGTATTTCCCCGTTCCTCTTGAACTGGACACAACACTCCAGGTGTGGTCTCCCCAGGGCAGAGTAGAGGGGGAGGAGAACCTCCCTAGGCCTTTCCAAGATCTTGGGAAACAGAAAGACCACGGAAGATCTGGGGTGGTGCAGCAGGAGCTGCCTTGCTCCAGGGCTGGCAGCGATGCTGCAGCTGTTAATGCCGGCGTCCAGTTGTGAAGGGTTGCACCAAATTGCCCCATGTCCGTAGCAGCTGGGGCCTGGCGTGTCCACCCGGGCTGCCTCCCGCCTTCCCTTCCAAAGCCTCCCTCCTGGTGCGAGCAGAGGCTCTGCCCGGCTCACGGCCACGCTGCTGAGTCTCTCTCTGGAAGCAGGATTCGCATCCCCTGGCAGGCAGCTGGGCGCACGTTCAGCGTATCATGAAACACTTGCAGGCTGAAGCTGGAAACAAAGAGTGCAAGACAGCTTCTGCCTGAAGAATTTTCCTTAAATTAGGAATTGCTTAAAGCAAACATTACCTCTGCTTCCTGAGCACACACAAGGCTACTGCCCTGGAAATAATCTGCATTAGCCTTACTGGAGTGACCACGTTGCCATAGTTACTGTTGGTTTCTCTATACCTCGGGCTGGAAGTATTTATTATGATTAAATCCCATCCATTCTTCACTTACAAATTCGGTGCTGAAAGTGTCACAAAGTGAATTAGAATGTAATCCTTCCTTCAAAAATGCTGTTTTAAGTAGAATTTCCACAAATGATCTTAGACGTTGATATTTATTAAAGATCATTAATTCATGATTGGATTATTTTTCTTCAGATACCACTGCTTCTTTATTCCCAGTGATAGCTGAATAGCAGAAGATCCTGACGCTATTGTATAATTTCGTGACGGTTTGGGTTTTTTTTCTTTCACCACTGCATTGTGGACCATTCTGATAAAAGATGTTTAACATCCTCGGCTACTCAACTTTGACCTCAGAGGCAGCCACACGTGTTTGAACCAATCTGGCAAGAGCAACAAAATCTGTCCTGCGACACCGCTTGTTACTAGAAAATGTTGGTGCTTGTTCTCCTAATACCTGTGACTGTTAAAAGAAGAAATAACTGCTGCTGGGATTAATCTATTATAAAATGGCCTATGAGTCTCCGTCTCTGTTTGGTTTTTTTTTGCAGAGAGCGAGCTCCGAACTTCAGGGTCCCAACCAGAGTGGTCTTGGCTGCAGAGGGACACGACATCGTTATCCCCGGGCTGTGAAGCGCGTAATCGTTACGTAAGTAGCTTTCCTTGCTTTGCGAAATATTGTCCCATGGTTGCATACGACAGATCTTCTCACGTCCCAACGACAGCCTCTCTGGAGACCTGATATTCCCAGAGGGTCACTCTTCGGCACCTCCCAGCTCTGCTTGGCGTCCCCTCTCCAGCCCCGCTCCAAGCACGGCCCCGGCTGGTCCTTTTTCCAGGAGGCTGACCCCAGGGTCGGGCCGGGACTCGCACACGGCATCCCAGCCCCTTCCTGGGTTGCCCTGATGGGAAATGCGCCCGCGTTGGCTGTTCACAGACACTGGGGTTTCTGCCTGTCCGTGGGTCACCCCACGGCAGCCCCCGTCCTGTGGGACGTCGGCTGGGAGCGAGGGGCTTCCAGCAGCTTCACCGTGGCCCCCGCCGAGCCCCACAGCTGCAGGACTCTCTATTGGCTTGGCAAGCCGTGTGATTATTCTTCCTTCCCACCAGAGCAGTTCTGCCAAAGCCCAGGTTTCTATGCAGAGCAAGATTTACTACCAAACTCCGATAAACGTTTCGTGTGAATGGTGCTGAGCGGCAGCGCATTCACGGGGAGGATTGTGCGGGATCTCTGAGGTTTATCTCCTGAACCTTTTGTTTGACAGGTGATTTATTATGGCCAGTAAAATGCCCGAGACACTCCCATTTTCTCCTTTCTACAGTTACAATGTCCTGCTATTTTCTTGTTTTCACCCGGGCGCCCTGGGATCGGCTCATAGCCCTGCTCAGCCCACTCCTCTCTCAAGGGCTGTTACACATCTGACTTTCTGGACAGAATCCGTCTCAATAAAAAATCCAGCCATGTTCCCATTCTTTACAAATTTGTAGGTTTATGTTTTGTTTGTTTTTTTTTCTGTTTTCCTTTGGGGAAAGGAAAGCCGCTCAGAGCTTAACAGATCTCTGATTTCTCTTTCCTTTCCCCTCTTAGATGCTATATTGTGCATCACCAAAAACTCCTCACTCAACTCAAGCAAAGTTTTGGAGCAAAGTTTGTCTTCCAGCCGCCTCCCTGCACACAGCGTTTTGGGTCACTCTCGCCTGCCGTCTGGACTGTCCTTGCTGCTGCAGGACAGCGTGCCGTGCTGCCGGCTGGCTCCGTTGTCCCTTCCCACCATTCCCAGGCTGTGGAACAGCTCAGGTCAAGCTAAATTGTGTTTCAAAGATATTTTGACACAAAACATTAAGGGTATTGGCGAGTGACTGAGGCAGGGCGGTGTGCTCCCCGCACCGCTGAGGGTTCACAGCTGGTGGACAGACATGTCTTTGGGCACGGAGGGGGCACCTCTTCCTGGCTTCCCCATTCCCAATCACGAGCTTCTCCCCTCTCGCCCCTTTTATTTATTTCAGTTCAGCAATTCCTCCCAACTTCCCACCTGTCCTCAGCTGAGGTGACAACACTCGTCGCTGATGTTTCCCTAATCCTGCCCCACCTTCCTTGCCAAGACCAGGGAAGCAGGTCCTGCGCCTGGGTCCCTCCGCATCCTTCCAGCTCACCCCCAGGATTCCTCACCGTCTCTTTCTTTCTCCACTTGTTTTCTTGGGCCTCTTCTGTGCTGGCTGCACCCAACCCTCCCCTACCAGACTCTCCATTCTCACCCTCTCTCCCCACTTGCTCCATCATCAGATTGAGGGTTCCCAGCGGCACAAAAAGCTGACCCACGCTCACAGCCGCCATTCCCTGCCCTTTCCTACCCCGTGGTCCCCCTGCTCCACCTCGCCGGTGCCCAGCAGGTGCCTGGAGCCGTGGCCGTTCCCCCTCTGCACAAGGCTCCGAGCTCCTCAGCGCTGCCGGGAGCCGTGCAGCGATGGCTGCTCAGCCTGGAGCCTCGGCGCTCCGCAAAGGCTGCCGCTTCCCCCTTTGTCTCCCTTCTCGCTGGCTCTTTTTATGGCTGCTGGAAAAGCAGAATGCTCTTCTGTGTCGCCCGCTCAGGCTAGGTAAATTATTTGTTTAATAGGCTTGGTTTATTTTTTGTAAGCTGGCAGAAGAACTGTGAATCATCAAATCTCCCTGAATTCACTCCACACAAGATACCAACAAAAGGATCCATTGTGCAGAGCAGCCATCGAAGCGGAGCCGGGCTGGACACAGCAGCCGTACAGCGGGGCTGGCGTCCCGGGAGGCTGGATACGCGGCCGGGGCCAGGATGTGCCGCTCGGAGAGCTCAGTGCTGGGCTTTTTCATGGCACTGAGTCCCAGCTACTCTTTCTTACTCAACCAGAAAACTGCTGGAAAAGAGCCTTCAATGGTATTGCTGCTTCTGCTGGAACGAGCATTTTTTTCCTTTTTTTCCCAACGGCTAACAAAAAATGACAGCGCTATGCATGTGCAGCCCCTCTCTCAAAACAGCTTCGGATGAAGTTGGAGAACTCACGGGGAGTTCATGAAGACCTTTAGTCTGCAAAGGGCTTTTCTCTCCTGGCCACCTCTCCCTGGTCCCCAAAACGTCGCACCCCGATCCCGAAGGGACTGCACAGCGAGCGTGTGCTCACGTGCACGGCTCTGCTTCAGCAGAGGTGGTGCCCACCTAGACGAGGAGATTTCCTGACTTTTACCCTCCTAATTTAGCTATCCTGGGTCCTAGCCCAGAGCGGGGGAAGCTGCTCCCGTGGGTGCTGGGCCCCCGGACAGAGCCTGCCCAGCTCCTGTGGCCCCGCAGCACCATCTGTGCTCCCCTGTCCGGGGGTAGCGAGGGCTGGGGCTGCGCGGCCCCACGAGCTCCTTTCTCTGCCCCAAGGGGCACATCTCCTGGGGGCCTCAGTGGCCACCTCTGCTCTATTGTTAATTTTAGAATCATAGAATTGTTTAGGGTGGAAAAGACCTTTGAGCTCATTGAGTCCAACCGTTAACCCAGCACTGCCAGGGCACCACTAAACCCTGTCGTGTGTTGTAGCTTCTGACACTTTTGCCTTCAAGGAACAGCTCCCAGATGGATGTATGGACGTAACATGGGAAACTTGTTAGTTAAGACTAGTGTAGGCCTCTAGCTGTCAGGGCTGTGGGGGTGTGGGTTCATAGAATCATTTTGGTTGGAAGAGACCTTTAAGATTATGGAGTCCACCCATTCCTCCATCCCTGCCAGGGCACCACTGAGCCCTGTCCCTCAGCACCACATCTCCACGCCTTGGAAACCCCTCCAGGGATCAGGGGGACTCCAGCCCTGCCCTGGGCAGCCTGGCACAGGCCTGGACAACCCTGCAAGGTAACAAATTACTCCTCAGCTCCAACCTAAACCTTCCCTGGAGCAACTTGAAGCTTGTTCCTCTTGTCCTGGTGCTTGTTCTTTGGGAGCAGAGCCCAATCCCCCTGGCTCCAAGCTGCTGAATTTCAGGGAGTTGTGCAGAGCCAGAAGGTCTCCCCGGAGCCTCCTTTTCTCCAGGCTGAACAAGCCCAGCTCCCTCAGCCGCTCCTCCCCACACTCCTGCTCCAGCCCCTTCCCCAGCTCCGTTGCCCTTCTCTGGCCACGCTCCAGCCCCTCCAGGTCCCTCTCCCAGTGCAGGGCCCTGCGCCGTTCCTGGGATGCTGGAGAAAGGTCACAACCGGAGAGCCCACAGGTGACCTTTGGGGTCATTTGGAAGCCGCAGTGCAGACGCGGGGTGCCGGGGTTCGCATCGCCGGGCCCCGCCGCAGTGAGCGCGGAGGCACCACGTCCGGGTGTCGGTCCCGGTCCCTGCGCGCTCACCGACGGAACGGCCTCGTGGCGCAGAGCGGCGGGGACCGACTGACCGAGCTCTGCGGGTCCG